>CBXJ02000155.1:0-16884 GCA_000612645.2 Trichuris muris | reverse complement strand
TTCGCCGGATAGTTTGGATGCTGTGGTAGCGCTTGGAATATTTTGCATCGATTCGAACTTCCAGGTAGGGTCTTCTTGGCCAAATGTGCCTTGTACAGCACGTATTCTGATCATCTGCAGTACGGTGAACAGCTGATTCCCTATTTAATCTCACTGCTGCATCACATGCCGAGCACCGTGTTCATCGAAAAGCGGAAAAGTTCCGTAAAGCAAAGTAATTTATCCTTCGGCTGCTTTTATGTTAATTTTCATTTGCTGGCTTGCTTAGGATATTTGATGGAAGAGAAGTATGCCTTTTACCTGAATTGCATCTTATGCGAAATCGCGACTTTGCACACAAGCTGGAGGCCAAAGGCAGGTTGCCGGAATTGTAGGCGTTTTTATGGCGACTTTTCTAGATTTTGGAAGCCCAAATGGTCGTCTTTGATACGCTTTATTCGGCTTGCATATCCGTCAGCAGTCAGGAGTCCGTTTCGTTGGAGACCAAAGGTAGGAGACTGCAATATCGACCGTTCCTACACGAAATACCCTGTTTAGTCCAAACAATCCGTTCCCTGTTTTTGTTGTTGGGCTTCTTTCGCTGCTTCGGCCGCGGCTGTTTGACTGACGAGCTCGGCCTTATACGCAGGATGTTTCCACGAATTTCCACGGATGGACCAATGGCGTCATCAGAGTATGCGAATACTAGTGTCCAAGCTTATGAATCATGTTGTTCCACAGAGATGCTCCCAGCGACTTAATAATTCCGTATATAATACTGACGAAAGATAAACAACCGGACCCCCATGCTAAGTGCGAAAGACTGCAGCGGAACTCCTGCGTGAAGAGCGAATCCACAATTCAACTCTTCAACGGTTAGCCAATGCGAAGCTTATGCCCTAAGCTCAAGCGACGAATTTTAGAACCTCATCTATCTGCTGATTATGTTTACCTTGGTATTGAAGAATTTGAACGCATAATGGGCCAGGTTAGTTTTTGTCCGGCGCTTGTCTCTCCCCTTGGAGAGAAAGCTGTTGTTTAGGTGTACAATCTGTTGAATCAGCCTTGCTTGACAGCTCTGGATGATTATTGCGCTGAAGTATTCCAGCATCTCGTTTTTGATTTTTGCATGCCTGCTATTTGCTTTGAAGAGTGGCAGCTTGAAAAGCCTGCCAAGAAGCACCGTTTCCGAAGTTACCATGGTAATAATGCTACTGTTTCTAAAAGACGCAGTTGTGGCGATCATCGACTCAGACGCGGTCGACGGATCAGTGCAGGGTGGCAAACTGATCAAGCAGGCACTGCTTGCCATCTTATTAGTTTTGTCGAAGACTTGCTTGCTTTTTCAGTTGATGCGATTGACGCTCCGCTGCTTCTCGTACTTGCAAATCGCCTTTAACTACCATAATCAGGAATTGAAATCGAAAAAGCGGCAAAGTGACAAGGCGAAGGATACAAGAACAATGGCAATCGCGGCCGGCGTGTGCATTGAACTGTTGGTGTCCATTGTAGACGAGCAGGGTAAAATGGGACAGTATTCAGTCATACGTTAACCGCGAGTTTGCTTGTAGAGAGTGACAGTAGCTGCTACAAACTAACGGATCGGATTAGTGAATGGCGTAGTCACAGACTGTCTTCTTCTCAATCATTGCTAATATTGGTGTGCATCGACGTAAGTGAAATAAAGAATTTCATCAGTCATAAATACTCACCTTTGGCCACTTGTTGGCCATAGCTTACTGTAATGATCCCCAAAAGTCTCTTTCACTGAACTGATGTAATTCTGTACATTTCCTGGAAAATTCATGCAGGACACTTCATGCAGGACACATGGCTTGTCCTAACGAAAGTGTTTCATAGGTCAAGTATTGGTTCCACCCGTTAAAAGATAAATTGCCTCTGATTATGGACCTGCTCTACCTAACGGCTTGGGAAACTTATCTATGCTAAGCAAGATGAACCACCGCTCACTTTCCAATGTAAATAAGCTCTCAGTAAGATATCGACAAAAACAGTTTCAACTTTCCCAATTGTAATGTTAATAGTTATCTGTCATGATGGAAAGTACGGCTTGATCCCGTTGGAAGTCGAGAATATGTCTGAAAGTACTCCGAAAACAACGCCCTACCAGCGAATGGATGGGCAATTATTAGGGTAACGTTTCAGAGCAATAACCTTTCGTAGCTTTCGGAACTCTCTCATTCCGTCTTGAGCGAATGTTATGGTGACATTTATTCCGATGTTCGGGTATTATAGGCTGAGGAGCGGGGTCAGGTCGTATGGTGCAACATTTGCTTTTACTGAAGAGTGCATTCCATATGTCACTGACCTCTACTCTATTACGATTCAAGCAGTTGTTATTGCGAATGAAGAGGGACTCCTTTATTTGCCTAAGGTGGAATAGGCTCTCGCGACAGATTATTTTAGGTCGCAGGTCATGTGAGCATTGAGTGGAATGCTCCACGACCGCGGAGGCTTTCTTGGCGTCATCCATGATCTTTCGTGGATCAAGTGCTTGTGGTCGGCCTCATCGGGTCTCAATTCCATTGAGTCTTTGTTCTGCGTTCTTGTACCTTGTTAACGTGGCCAGGTGTTCATGGAACCTGTGAAATAAAGTGTTGCCCGTTTCCCATATGTAAGAGGCGTGGCAACTACATTTAATATCATAAACGACTCCGGGACTTTCCTCGGAGGAAACTTTGATCTTATCGTTCCTTTTAATGGTCCGCAAATTCTGTGAAGATTTGATGTAAACTCGGAAGTGGTGTAGGCGGCCTAGCTGTTGTATCTGCTCGCCTATGCCGTGATAATAAGGAATAGTTATTATCGGCTCTGTTCTTTCCGAGTTTACTCCATTATTTCTGTTTTGCTATAACCTCCTTCTGATAACAGAATGGACCAACGGTTTAGGGGAGCCATTCCGTTGGAGAGTGATCTCGATGTGACTGATTTCTAATGTCAAATATTTTGGATCACATATCGTAATCGCACGGTCTATCATTCCCGCAGCAATACCTTTCTTCACCGACAAAGGGTGATGAGAGGTAAAATGGAGGTATCTGTCCGAGTGTGTCGGTTTTCGATACACTCTCGTGGAGAGTCTTCTCCGTTCCCTTAAAACTAAAACGTCAAGGAAAGGAAGTCAGTTGCTAACCTCTTTTTTCATTGCTAATGTGATGACATCAGGGAAGCTGTTGTTAAGATGCTGCAGAAAATCTTCTGTACCTGCTTCCAAGATCGCGAAAATGTCATTCACATAATGTTTGAACAACTTCGGGGCTACAGGTGATGCCGTACTGTTGGACGCGACTTCCTCCAAGTGTTCCATGAATACCTCGGCCAGGACTGGGGATAAGGGGCTCCCCATCGGTGCTCCACTGGTTTGTGCACAGAAGATGTCCTGAAACCTGAAGTAATTTCCTTCTTGCATGCAAAAGGATACTAGCTTAATTATATGAAAGGGGTTTAGTTTGGTTCTGTGATGGTGGTGAAAGACCTCTTCACTAGCATTCCCATGGCACTCACACTGAACATTCTCCAGCTTTTGCTAGAATCTGTCAGCACATTGCACCACAGAAACAAGCAAAACCCCTTTCATATAATTAAGCTAGTATCCTTTTGCATACAAGAAGGGAATTACTTCAGGTTTCAGGACAGCTTCTATGCACAAACCAGTGGAGCACCGATGGGGAGCCCCTTATCCCCAGTCCTGGCCGAGGTATTCATGGAACACCTGGAGGAAGTCGCGTGCAACAGTACGGCATCACCTGTAGCCCCGAAGTTCTTCAAACGTTATGCGGGTGACATTTTCACGATCTTGGAAGCAATTGAAAATAGGATTTCCTGGGACGGGGTAAATTCTCATAGCTTTTTCTGTAAATACACACGGCTTTTCCCCGTTATTTTCTTTTAATATGTAAAAAATTCAGCTCCGCTGAATTTTTTACATATTAAAAGAAAATAACGGGGAAAAGCCGTGTGTATTTACAGAAAAAGATCTTGGAAGCAAGTAGAGAAGAAAATTTTCTGCAGCATCTTAACAACAGCTTCCCTGATGTCATCACATTAGCAATGAAAAAAGAGGTAAGCAACTGACTTCCTTTCCTTGACGTTTGAGTTTTAAGGGAACGGAGAAGACTCTCCACGAGAGTGTATCGAAAACCGACACACTCGGACAGATACCTCCATTTTACCTCTCATCACCCTTTGTCGGTGAAGAAAGGTATTGCTGCGGGAATGATAGACCGTGCGATTACGATATGTGATCCAAAATATTTGACATTAGAAATCAGTCACATCGAGATCACTCTCCAACGGAATGGCTACCCTAAACCGTTGGTCCATTCTGTTATCAGAAGGAGGTTATAGCAAAACAGAAATAATGGAGTAAACTCGGAAAGAACAGAGCCGATAATAACTATTCCTTATTATCACGGCATAGGCGAGCAGATACAACAGCTAGGCTGCCTACACCACTTCCGAGTTTACTCCAAATCTTCACAGAATTTGCGGACCATTACAAGGAACGATAAGATCAAAGTTCCCTCCGAGGAAAGGCCCGGAGTCGTTTATGAAATTAAATGCAGTTGCCACGCCTCCTACATAGGGGAAACGGGCAACACTTTATTTCACAGGTTCCATGAGCACCTGGCAGCGTTGACCATGTACAAGAACGCAGAACAAAGACTCAATGGAATCCAGACCAGACAACGAGGCCAACCACAAACACTTGATCCACGAAAGATCATGGACGTCGCCAAAAAAGCCTCCGCGGTCGTGCAGCATTCCTCTCAATGCTCACATGACCAGCGACCTAAAATAATCTGTCGCGAGAGCCTATTCCACGTTAGGCAAATAAAGGAGGCCCTCTTCATTCGCAATAACAACTGCTTGAATCGTGATAGAGTAGAGGTCAGTGACATATGGAATGCACTCATCAGTAAAAACAAATGTTGCACCATACGACCTGACCCCGCTCCTCAGTCTATAATACCTGAACATCGGAATAAACTTCACCATAACATTTGCTGAAGACGGAATGAGAGAGTTCCAAAAACTACGAAAGGTTATTGTTCTGAAACGTTACCCTACTAATTGCCCATCCATTCGCTGGTAGGGCGTTGTTTTCGGAGTACTTTCAGACATATTCTCGACTTCCAACGGGATCAAGCCGTAGGTGCCATCATGACAAATAGAAGACCCGTTACAAGACATCCAATTTTCAAAGTTAATAGCTGTCTTAGTTACTCCAAGTGATTGGGAGGCTTCGACGTTACAAACGTTGAGACTTTTAAGGAATATGAAATCTTGTGTGTAAAGCAAGTAGTGTTAGTACGTATACGTTTTTTAAAGGATTTTAATATTAACTTGGTAAGCATGAAACGGCCAATTTCCAATATGCTATGTATTGCAGGATTTGCCATTTCGTGCTTACCAACCTAGTAGTTGCGTTCGATCTTCCTTTTACAGCTCTGATTGCAGGCGTTGGGCAACTTGGCGGAGCGTTTTCCGTCGCTGTCCCCCGCGGCCGTCATAACTGCTCTGTCAAATTTTTTGATAGAACCTTCTGCTGTATTCGTACGGCTGTATGAATCAAGCAAAACTGAAGAAGCGGATGCTAAGGTTCATGAACGTTTGTTTTTATTTAACGTTACCCGAATCTGGCCGCCTTTGTAGAATTGTGCAAAGACATCCACGCTTCGCGCGTCGGCCAAAGGTGGCAAACTTAGCTTCGAATCGTTCCGAAAGGCTGTGATAATCAATTTGTGCCGGTAAGGCCATCCTTCCTTTTGTTTCGTTGTTCTTATTGGGATGCGCTTTTCCAAACGGTTCGAATTTTCCTGGCATCCCCGTTTAAACACTATTTTAGGGGACTGCGCAGCGGGCTCATGGTCGACCCGGAGTGCGTGAACGCCTGCTTGGCCACCATATCCACTCGTCTTTACGTTACCGCGGCTGCTGACCCGTGAGTTCGGGTTTCGCATCACGACGTCTGCATAGGTTACTGTGCATCTCTTGCAGGCATTGTAATTTGGTCTTGGAAAACTCGATACTTGCCTTGGGTGGCATTGGAGTTTGGTTCCAAGATATGCCGTCCATTTCTTTGGCCGTGCTGCAAATTTTTCAGCAGAAGTTCGCCAACCCAGTTTCCTCATTGGACGCCCTAATCGTGCACCAACTGTCGGAGATGATACTGGCCGGCTGCGTGAGTAGCCGTCAATTGGCGCTTTGCGTTTTTCGGCCAACGATTGCCATTCCCTTGAAGGCCAAAGTTTATTGCGAAACAATGAAAATATTCAGCAGAGTAACGATGGAATCCTGGATGTCCGGCTATGGATCGTCCGACGAGGCGGTCGCATATCGGTAAGTTGGGAAAACC
The DNA here is from genome assembly GCA_000612645.2 of Trichuris muris. Taxonomy (NCBI): domain Eukaryota; kingdom Metazoa; phylum Nematoda; class Enoplea; order Trichinellida; family Trichuridae; genus Trichuris; species Trichuris muris. The sequence goes on along the minus strand of CBXJ02000155.1, from coordinate 10,526 downwards.
AGCAAGTAGTCGGTTTATTGTTACGTTTGATATCTCAAGTGGTTCTGTAGTAGGCCTAGTTTTAGCCACGTGTCCCTGGCCGTCATAAACGGCTACATGAATTTGGCGGAACACATCGAGGGAGAATCTCAGAAGAATGATTTGCTCATTCGTTTCTTGGAACTATTCGTGCAGCTCGGCTTGGAAGGCAAACGGATCAGCGAGAAGATATCGAGCGTCGCCTTGAAGGTAATTTTGATCTTACGCAATCTTTTCACTGCTTTTATTATTTTGTTTATTGTTTTGTGTTCACAGGACAACTCGGCACCATTCATTATTGTATCTTTAATTATGCGTTACAGCTTCGGTGCTCATAACGTCCCGTCTTCTGCGTTAGCCTTCTGACGAGCAGACAGTCAGACTTTGCTCGTACTGTGCTGTTCCGACTGTTAGCACTGAAGACGAGGGCAAGTAACACCCCGAAAGCTACGTTTCTGAAATAAAATTTGAACGAGTGTCCTGCGGTAATTCCATTTAGTCATATTTTATTAATGTATTCATAACATGCAAGATTTCATCCGGCATAGAGTCCTGTATGAAACTTATAGTTTGGCCAAGTTTCGCCCACCTCAAACCGTGTTCACGTTTAACTTTTTCATCACGTTGAATGAAAAGTTCAAATCTTGGACTGCTAACGGGACGCCGTCTCATATTCGCCGATTTTCACAGTACAAACCGTTCTTTATTACAAGGTACTATGTCCAAACTCGGAGTTGTCGGGGTTCAACTCCGTCATCAGTTAGAAGTGTGATTTTCGCTGATTACGGAGTGGATTGAACTCCGACAGCTCCGAGTCTGGATATACCTTCTAATAAAGAAGAGTAATACAACGCGAACATTAGAAAATAGAAGAATAAAAATTGCACCTTTTATTCTTCTTAATGCGCAGCAAGGTTAGCTACTTAAAGTTCTTGAATAAAGACGTAAGGGCATTGAATATTGGAAATCACGCTCAACGACAGCGGGATCTTCAATCTTTTGACTTGTGACAGCGTTTGAATCAAGCAGTTGTGGCTGCTGCTGTACCTTGTAATTGAACCGTTCGTCTCTGCTCTGATGTCGTTGTAGCATGTTGGCCTTTGACGTGCGTTCTTGGAGCCTATGGATAAATGCATTTCCAGTTTCGCCAATATACGAACCTGCTCTCTGGAAACTGCATGGAGCTGAGCAATCGCATTTTAATTTCGTGAAAGTATCTTCAAGTTTATCAACTGGCTGTACTTTGACCTTATATTTTAGTTTCTGAGAAAGGACATCATGTTAAGCTAACGGTCGATGGAAATCATAGCATCAAGTGCTCTACCAATGCGCTAAACTTTGTTCCCTAATAAGGAATGACTAGTAAAGCCCCCATGGCTGCCAGTCTTTTGACATTGTTTCACAGAGTTGAGCATGCGATTTACAACTGAATTAAATTTCTTGGGATATTTATTGACAGAGAGAGAGAGATTGAGTGAGTGAGTGGTCTTTTGATGTGGGATAATTTTGACTGCGGAAGTTCTGGGCTGCACGTATTAACTTCCCTGTCGTGCCATTGATGGTTCCTGTAAATACTGAGGGAGGAGATTGTTCGATAATTAACAAATATGCCGGTTTTAACTAGCCACGTCCCGTGTGTCATGATCTTCAGAAGTAGTTCCTTGCGTGTAATTACTAAAACGTACAATAACAAAAGATTTTCCTGCTTCATTTTCTGTAATGCATGCATTTGTCCAAAACGCATGCCGTTGGGATGTCTGGAAAAAGTTTATCTATCCCGTTCTTTCTAACAGTAAACCCACCGTCTGCATATCGCCTAAAAACGCGCTGGACATTGTCTGTTTGAAGTTTTTGTCTTTGCTCAGTAGCTGCTCAAATACTGTTCCGGTATGTCCCACAGTGACGCTAGTGAAAAGATCATTGATATGCACGGTGCACGAATATTTGACCGGAGGTATGTGGGTTGTTGATTTCACTGCAAATCACCGCGCTGTTTATCGCATGAGATTGTTTCGATCGTCGTTTTGAAAATGTTTCTTGTTTTAAATATGCAGTATTATTAGCGAAACGATTTATGCAAAGTGCCGCGAATATAAGGAAAGCATCTTCGGCGATCAATGAGTGGGCTAAAGATCGTGGGTAATCACGCAGAAATAAATGTAGACCCGTTTGCAGCATCCAGTGTTAAAAGTTTCCAAAAACGCGTAATTTCCCTTCACTGTACTTTCCCGTGTTTTACAGGCGTCAAACAACGCGGGAAATCTCGGGATTCTGATACCCGTGATTGCCGCTCTAATGAAGCGCATGCCACTTATTGTTAATCCCCGTCCGCAGTTGCGAAGGTTGTTTAGGGACTTCTGGGCCTACTGCGTTGTTATGGGATTCACCGTTGAGGACTCCGGTAAGCTTTTCGAGGCAAAATGCTTTCGCAAGTTTTCTCGATTCCCAAACGGAAGTTTTCAGGTTTGTGGCCGCAGCATTGGTACGACGGCGTTTGCGCGATTGCCGTCACATCTCCCGTTCTGGTTTTCCCGGACAGTCTTCGCCTGGTCACCAAAGGACTGGCCATAAGCAGCGATTCAATAAATCCCGTCTGTTCCGGGTCACAATTGGCGCCAATTTAACCGGGCGTTATTTTGCAGACCGATTTGCAAGAGTTTAGAAACAACCTGCTGAGTCAGTTGAACCATCCGCCGGATGTGGTACCGTTAGTCAACAAGATGGACTTTGCCCAATGCGTCTACTTGCTGACCGTGTTGCGCTTGGAAACGTTGCGCGTCACCAATAGCGAGGACAACAGCGCCGTGCACTTCGTGTTTGACTATTTGGAAGAAAAGTCCCATTGGAATTTTGCATAAATCGCGCATCCTCCAAATGCGTTCTTCTTCTAGGTGCATTCGAAAGGACAAGTCTGGCATGTGGACTTGCATGTTGGCGATAACGTTGCAAGTGGTGCAGGCCTACGTGGCGGCCGCAGACCAAAAACGCAGCGAAGCTGTTCTAAAGGAGGACTTGGAGAAGCACGCCGAATTCTTGCTGTTTAAGTTCAACGCTATCTTTCCGGAAATACGAAAGTGCGCCGACAGATGTTTGTCCCTGCTGGTTGACAAATTTCCCCACGTCCTTTGGGACAAGGGCGTCCTGAAGACGATGCTCTCCATACTGCAGTTGCTGTTCGAAAGTTGCAACGACGACGCGACCAGCAGGAAGAGTGGCAAGGTGTCGGTGCCCGGACTTTCCTTGTCAATAAGCCTAACCGAGACCGTGGAGGAGAGGCGAAAGGTGCGTGACGATTTCGCGGCAAAGTGTCAGCAAATCCTGGCCGAAGCGGTTGCATGGGCCCCGTCGGTCGTCCGTAGCCATCTTCAGGTTGGGCTGCTTTGTTGGCCAACGTGCCGTTGCTCACCTTTTTCGCTGCGCGATTTTCAGGAATACATAAGCGAGCTGAGCATCGAACGTAGCGCATTCCTAAGCTGTCATTCCGGCTTGGCATTGACCATCAGTTCAATGCTCAATTGTGGAAGCGCAGGCGTCCAGAAATTGCCCTACGGGAATCTCCCGGAGGCTTCGCTCCTTGTTTCCGGCATCGGCTTGGAAAATTTCTATCTTGGAGAAGTATGTCTGCTTCTACGTCGCCTAAATACTTGTTTTTGGACTTGTAGGTCAAAGGAACGCTTTCCCTTCTGAGCTCGCCTGACAGTGCCGTGGATTTGTTAACTGATCGCTTGATCAGGAACTTTGGGGAAGCTTGCTCTCAGAAGGACATTCCAAATATGAAAAAGTCGTTGTTACGCATGTGTGCCCTCTTCATACTGACGCCAGGTTAGGCATTACCATTGGTTTCCATTATTGCTTCTCATCGGAGTGCGGCACCTTTTAATGATCCTGAATAGCGGCCATTTGGTAGCACTTGTAGTTGTTGTACCTGATTTTCTTTAACAGCTTGTCGCCGTCGTCGTGGTCTTTTAATTAATTAAGTTTTCCGTGGCTTTTGGGAGTTCGTATATCTCGTCTTCAGCCCGCAAAGCGAAGTTCGACTGTCAGTGTTAATACTTCGATACACTTCTCATATCTTTGTTCATTACGGTGACGCCGTTTGTATAAGTTCAATGTTTAATTCTCCGAAGCTTTCAGGGATTTTCTTTTCTCGTCTTCAGCCGTGTGAGCGTATCATTTCGACGTACTTGTGCGGTGATGATAATTTTTTAAGTTCCTGTCTTCGACAATTCCACACGCGACTAATTTTTTTCCTGGGACGGTCGAATTCTCATTTTCTTCCCACGTTTATGCGTGTAGGATTCCGTCAGGTTTATAATGTCTGTTCTTGAGTACTGCCATACGTTATTGAACTCCCTCGTAGTTATTCACTCTAATGCGACGTTGCAAACTCAATGGTTGACCTTAAAAACTCAGCAGTTTTCCGTTGTTCCGTAATTGTACTTGTTAGCTGTGGAAAACCTGCTTCAGAGAAAAGTGGACAATTATGGTCATTGATTTTTTTGATCGGCTCTGCACCGTTGTTTGTTGACTTTTGATTGAGAGCTTCCGGGGTTCCTTTTACCCGTCCAGCGGAGAAAACCACTATGACACTTCCTTGTAAATCACGGTATGCAAACATGCAGCCAAATAAGTTCGTTGCAAAAATGGCTCCATTGAGGCCGTTGCGATTTTTGTAAAAGGCCAGCATCTCTAAGTTTCAGCAGAAGTGTTATTGTAGTTTCTCTTACGGAAGTTTCGTTTTCGCGGTAATTTGTTCGACAGCGACCGTGCCAAGCCGTTCGAGAAGGCCAAGCTTTTTAATAATGCGCTTGCTGAACTTGCAGGAGTGTGCCGAGTCCTTCTCAAATCCATATGTTTTGCGCCGACGAGGCTCTTCAACAAAGGCATTATGGAGTTGTGCGTTTCCTGCTGGAATTGGATATTGTCGTCCAAGGAAGGAATTGAGACTGAAGTAAGCTTGCTTTTCTGACGTTTATCTTTCAGTTAGTCTTGTGAAACTGCTTTGCAGTTTTTTCAAGAATTCGACTTTGCCTGGCACGCACAGGCGAACATGCGCTTGGGCTTCTTCAGGCGAGAGCCACCTCCTCTCGACCCATTAGCCGTGCGTAGCCGCAAAGAGCTCCTGCCGAATCCCCCGTTCGTTGAACCTCACAAAACGTTGGTTCAGGTGAAGACGGCCCTTCGGTCCTTCAACTTTGTCTAAGCAAGTTTTGTTTCAGTTTATCACCGAAAGCGTGAATACGGCCAAGTTTTGCAATCGCAATTTGGTCGACATATTCTTTTCCTTCTTTCTGCGATCCTTTAGCCCGTCGATATCCGTCCGCGCCGAGCAGACCGTCAGCTGCCACAGTTGCGAACCAGCCTGCCAGTTCTCTAGGCATGTTGCCGCCGTCGGTGCTCGATTCCAACTGTTGACCAGCGCCCTTGGACTACTTCAATGCAACATTGCCATCTGCGGAACGGCGAAGTGCCTGCTCAGAAGGCGCATATACGCCGTAGCGATGGACTATTTCGCGTAAGAAAGTTCGCGAAACTTTTTCCCTCGGGGCACTTTCGCTTCAGGGTGCACCCGCAGTGCCCAACGCAGGATGTCGGCTCGCTGCGAGAAGACATCATTTGGCTTTTGCAATTCTGGCAGGCCGTCCATACTGACAAGAAGTACCTGAATCGCGACCTGTTCGACAACTTTGGTACAGTTGGATGCACTCAAAGGAACTTTGCATGTATAAGTTTTTTTTCGCAGAAACGTGCGCAATAGGTTCAACGTTTGACCGGGAAAGCAAGGTGAGGGAACTTGGCGCCGGATACGCGGCCAATTCTCTTCCGAGCGGAAAGAGCGGAAGCCTTAACAGCTATCCACACACATTGACGAGCAGTTCCTCTACGCATCAGTACTTGTCAAGCATAACCTCCTTATCCTCGTACCGCAAACCGCCGGTGAGATTCGATCGCATTGTTTGTCGCAGACGAGTTTCAATCGCTTTACGTGAACAGCCGCTAGGGAACCTAACGGACGGTTCCCAGTTCGTCCCAGTTTTTGAAAATTCGCTGAAGGAGTTTCTCAGAAAGCGCAGCTTGCTCCTTCTGCTGGTCGTAAGTTCCTTTACCGTACGTTCGTGTCGCCTTAAGTTGCCCCTGCTTTCCCTTCTGTAGGGCAACGAGGTGGAGCGGCTGATCGCCTGGTACAATCCGCAGGGTTTGCCGGAAAGAATGATTCCCGGCGAAGAATCAGTCGAGCATTGGCGCCAGAAAACCTTTCCCGACCAAATGACCGAGAATAAGGTGCTGAGGGAAAATGTTCGCGTTTCTTGGGAGATATGCCCGGATATTGCGGTACACTTTCCCGTCAGGTTATTAATCGCTCATCAATAATTGGCACTCCCGGTATCTGCTTGCTTGCAGGTTTAAAAATGCTGACGTCATAAGGAACGAGTTGTCCAGAATGGTTCGCTCCAACCCTCTTGCCGTTAATCACATTCCAGCTGCACTTAGCTACGTGGCGTCGGTTGGTACGGTTGAGAGAGCCACAAGCGATGTCAGTGAGGCAAGCTACTTTACACGCACAGTATCGATGCTTCTTCCAGATGAAGTACGTACCTTCTTGGGCTGCTGTGTCACCGTCAATGGCACTGTCGTTCTTTTCGCGCCCGACTTCAGAACATCCAGTGGCCGCCCAGTACGCAGTTAGGGTGTTGAAGAGCTATCCTCCTTCGGTGCTTCTCTATTACATTCCGCAGATAGTTCAAGCAGTGAGATACGATACGGTAAGTTCTTTATTGCCCAGCTGTAGTGTTTTTACTTCTTCAAAAGCTTGGGCTTGAACGTCTGCACCGACCATTCTTAGCCAGGTGGCCTGCGCTCCCGGGGCGCCTGGCATATGTCAGAGAGGATCAAAGATCAGAACTTGCAAATAGTGGTCCATCGTGGATGTATGGGAAGTACAGTATCTAAGTTTCAGTAGCCAAGTTTACTATATTTCCCTACATCCAAAGCGGGTGCACAAGGCTGTCCAAGAAAGATTGTGATTTCTTAAATCTTAAATCCATTTGAAATAGCAACAGTCCAAATTGAGGCAAAAGGTCAAGCGAGCTTTCGGCTGATATTCAAGATGCGATATGACTACACGTGGTCACTTTTGTTAATTGCGAAATCATTTTTGAATCAACAGTGATCTGTCGAATAAGCTTCCCACATTTCACGGGCTTATGTTCAAGTACTTTTGATTGCTCTTCTCTTGGCATAATTATAATAGTTCAATAAAGTAGGTTCGATGGGATGGTTTCGTTAACAAAATATAGAAATAGGATGGATGCCGGGATAATGCGTGGTCTTCCGTTTGTGCAATCTACGTGATCAACCTTGTTCCGTATGCAGCGAAGTAATTGACTCTCTGGCTGGGTGTAGTATGTCCTTTTATAGTTGAATTACATGTCCGATTTTATCTTATCGATGGCTTCAAAATCACAACTGTTGGCTCACCAGCTGATCTGGAATATGCAAACCAACATGTACACGGACGAAGATGGCAAGCACAAGGATCCCGTACTGTTCGATCGCCTAAACAGACTTGTGTCAAAAGTACGTTTCTGACGGGTGTTCCGCCTGCAATTGCTTTCGGTTTGCGACATATCTAGCGGTTAGGAATGAAGCGTGGCAGTTGAAATTTGCTTGCGAACGCTTTGGTTACTTTTTGCTAAAGCAGTTCCTGGTCATATCACGCCACTATATATTTTTGCTAATTATGATCCATAATGTCAACATTTATGGGCACGTGGCAGTTGTGCGAGTTTGGAACCTCTCTTATTTGGTTCATGTATTTTCAGATAGTCAGTTCACTATCCGGAGAAGCAAAACGATTTTTACGAAAGGCAGTTCAATTTTTTCAACGAAATAACTTCCATCTCCGCTGAGATAAAGCCCTACCCAAAGGGACGAGAGCGGAAGGAGGCTTGCATGCAAGCACTTAGCAGGGTTAAAGTCGTTCAAGGTTGTTACTTGCCGTCCGATCCTGAATCGCTGGTGGTCGATATCGACTACAGCTCTGCCACGCCAATGCAAAGGTGCTATTCGCAAGAGTTATTCGTTGTGGGTCTTTCATACTGCAAGTTGGTTTAGCGCCGCGAAAGCTCCCTTCCTGGCTCGTTTCAAAGTTAGAAAGTACGGCGTGGAAGAGGTGGAGCAAGTTTGCATGTCCTGTCCTTCCAGCAGTGCTACCGCGGATGACATGTCCACTGATAATCTCTATTGGCAGGCGGCAATTTTCAAAGTTGGCGACGACGTTAGGCAGGTAAATATTTCTCCAATGTTGCCTGTCGGAACATTTAACAAGAGCATTTCTCGTTCCCCTCAGGACATGCTCGCTTTGCAACTTATGCAGCTGTGCTTGAATATCGTTCAGTCAGTCGACCTTGACGTTTATCTTTACCCATATCGGGTAGTAGCCACGGCTCCAGGTTGCGGCGTCATTCAATGCGTGCCAAATTCAAAGTCGAGGGACCAATTAGGTAGACAGACAGATTTTGGTAGGAAGGCACATTTAGAGAATAGATTTTGACGTTTGCGCCTTACTTGGTTCATTCAGGCTTGTACGAATACTTTCTTACCAAGTTTGGTGACGAAACGACGGAACAATTCCAGGAGGCTCGCAGCAATTTCATAAAGAGCATGGCCGCTTACAGCGTGTTCACTTTTCTGTTGCAAATTAAGGACAGGCATAACGGCAACATTATGCTTGATACCGACGGCCATATAATTCATATAGGTAACCTAAGGTGGGCTTCTTCCCGCGGGTGTTGAATTTCCTTTTACTTTTAGATTTCGGCTTTATGTTCGAAAGTAGTCCAGGTGGCAACCTTGGCTTTGAACCAGATTTTAAACTTAGCGGCGAAATGGTGGCCATAATGGGCGGAAAAATGGAATCTCCTTCATTTCGGCGGTTTGTGGACTTGTGCGTGCGAATGTATTTGGCCATAAGGTCGTAACTGAATTTCGCTTCGCGCTCAACTGCAATCCTTCCTTTTGCAGGCCTCACTGGGAGTCCTTCTTGTGGCTGATAAGTCTTATGCTCGATACTGGTTTACCATGCTTTCGCGGTAGAACCATTCAGTTGTTGCGCGATCGGTTTGCGCCTCACAAGTCCGAGAAGGAAGCAGCTCAGTTTATGCTGCAGATTGTAAGAAATTGTTTCCTTAATGTTAGGTCAAAAATGTACGACCAGCTGCAGTACTTTCAAAACGAGATTCCGTACTAAGCTGTGCGGTTATCGTTTAGACGTTTTCGTCCTTGAAACTTGTGCAAATTTTAATAAGCAGCTGCTGTTGGCTCCCGCCTGCTTTCTTTTTCTTTAAAGCATGACTCCAAAGTCGTTCTGTATTTGTCCCGAGTGATTATCGAACTATATGAGTAAACGAGTATGATATGAGATTACAATGTGAGTAAAGCTGCGTATCTGCAAGCGACGTGTAAGGTGGTGACGGTTACGTTACGCTGTTGAACAAAATTTTCCCTCCCGTGGTGTAATCCTCGACAAGTTTCTGTTGCCACGAGCCGGGACACCCAGAGGGCGTTTTCTCACTTCGAGAAGACGCGGTCATGAGGTTGCGAGGAACGTACAGGTCGTGTTAGCGGAAGAAGTCGGAGGAGAGTGTGGTGATCGTCCCAACAACCGACCGTACTTTAGAGTGCATGCATGCCAGTCTGTATATCTTCTTTTCCGCTTTGCCTCTCTGTTAGCCATATTAAAGGTGTTACTGACGGGGAATAGTATTATGCCTTGAAGCTACGCACCTCTGTGTCATCTGTGTGCTGTCAGCTTGGGTACTGTCATGTTTGCAGCGTTTATTATTCTCCGGTTGACACGCAAACAACTACGAGACACACGCACTCTCTAAAAGTCTACAGGTTGCATAACAGGATACAGTGGCAAGAGTTCTTGCGTGACGAGTTTCGTCCATACACTACATCCCCCTTTCTGAGATAAGCTGGTGTCGGTATTGAGTCGAGTTCGTCGCTCTGTTTCTCATCTCCTCACGTTGGCAGTTATCCGATATCAGATGGAAAGTGTTTCGCCTCAACCGTGTTCCATCGCGTTTGTGCACCTCATAAGAACGAGGTGCTACTGGCTGCTTGCTTACCACAGTTCCGCGTTCGTTTCGATCGACAATAATAACCTTGTCCCCTTAAGATAACTGTGGGCGACTGCGAACTCCTTGACGACGGTTAAACGCAACTGATTGGCGATCCTTCTCCAGTCTCTCGCGTTGGCGGTAGACCGCATGATTCACGTTTCGTGGAAGTAAGTTCTTTCGGAGGGTTTGGATGCGGGTCCTCTAACGGCGTCCAAGTATTAGTTCAGTCGGCGAAAAACACGTTATCATATACGTCGTCCTGTAGGCCAAAAGACTGAGATGTATGTCATCGCATTTCTGTAGCATTTTCCCCATTGTAGCAACTGCCCGTTCGATTTCACCGTTACTCTGCGCGTAGAGCGGGCTTGATGTAACAATCTC
>CBXJ02000153.1:0-14911 GCA_000612645.2 Trichuris muris | reverse complement strand
CAAAGTACAGCAGAACTAACAAAACTTAACGAGAACAAAGGCGGTGGCGGTAAACATCAAATTGGCCCTGAACAGGATCTCTGTTATCCGATCACCGTGTAGCACCAGCGCTCCGGCGGCCACGGTCAGGTGTCCGTGCGGTCAGAAGCACCGTGGTCAGGTGTCCCTGCGGTCAGATGTCCCCGCGGTCAGGTGTCTCTGCGGTCAGGTGCACCGCGGTCAGGTGTCCGTGTCCGTAAAGTTTATGCTTCCCAAGGGAGGAGATCTGAGATTCTTAAGCAGCGATGGAAGAGAAAGGTGCGATGTTTCCTTATGTGGAAGTTGTAGAAATTTAAATGCCTCCACTTACATGGTACAAACTATTTGGTGGGCTTCATTTGGCCCTGTTCCGTTGACCATAGCGATTTAGCCGTGGCCGTCGTACGCTCCTGGAAGGCAAACGTACACAGAAACGGCTGTTTTCGCTTTTTGGGTACGCACGCACTGCTATTGCCTGTTTTTGTCTCCCCTACTGTTTCATCACACCTACATCCTGTTGGTCAGTGCGCGAATTGAACAACAACAGCAATGAATGACTGATTTTATTCACAACGGTTCATATACAACAAAAAAACACGTATATACAACGGTAACTGTACAATGTTCACTGTGGCGGCCAGTACGTTGCAATGTCATTGACAATGCAATCGAATGGGTCTTGACGGGGAAGTAGCCTGCCGCGCCACATGAACTCGCACAAGTACGAGTACAGAAAGCGCCGAGGTGTGCCGCACCGGTGCTTGTTTGACCGCTTCACTTGTGCCCAGAGGGATTCCACGGTCTGCGTGTGCGCCCCTGCGTCGGGCTGTACAAATTGGAGGGAGTGGTTCACTGTCAAATGAGTGTAACCACTCACTGACAGATCGCGGAACCCTCGCCACTGGTCGGATCAGGAACGCTGTTGCCTCGTTTAAGCTCTTCTACCTATATTAGGGCCTTGCGGATCAAAAGGATATCCGTACTTCCCGAAATTTAGTGTCGGCACCATCCCGTAAGCGAAAACGTTTACGTCACTGATGTTGTTTTGTTTTGTGAATATACCTGCATTCCGTTGTTTACGATTGTCGGATTACTGCATGAGCAGGGGAAATCTGCAATAAGACCCTGCCCCGCTCTTGCAGGAACACTATGGCCGACTGTTTATCGTGGCACATACAGGCTAAGTCGTCGATGCTCAGCAAAGTAGTCCCTTGCGACATGACAGAATAACCTATGTAACAAGATGGCTATCTTTTTATAAGGGAGCAAGGGTAGCCTTCGTGGAATTGACCCAGAAAGTTGACCCGTCAGCTACAGCAGCTCGGCTCCCAGGTTCAGAAACAATAGCGGTTCGGGAACAATGTCAGGGCGGGGAAGCAATAGGGAGCTGGGTCACGCTGCTCGCGCAGGATTAGGTAGACAATGGAGGCGGGGCTGGGTCCACTTGAGCAATGTCGGGGTACTAACCGAAAAGTCCCCTAAACGCGATATGCAGTTTGTGAAAGTCATGCCCGCCTTATAAGCGCCGTTCGTAACACGCTGACAACTGCACTGTGACGCAAAGACTACGTGACTTTTACTTTCGTCCGGTTGTTTGCGACTTCGTGAATACCTGCATTTCTTTGTTTACTTTACGGGTTACTGTACTTCACCGGGCCTCGAACGTAAGACCCATCATGGTTACGGTCAACTGATCCTGAAAATTAAGTAATATTTGTAAACAACTTATGTTTTCAATCATTAGTACTCGTTGTGACTTTTACCTGACGTCGGAAACTAACGTTGCTAACGCTTTTACCGTAAAATCGTCAACATTGAGGGTGTTCAAGTAAAGGAGACGTGGTCTTTTTCTCAAGACAACGGGAAATTAATAACCATTTGCGCATGCCCTATACCGTATGCCCGAGTCGGCGACTTAAATGTATTCGGTCACATACAATTTACAATGTAAGCATGAGTTTTGCCAGCATGATATTTATCGCTCAAAAGCAAACAGCGTAAACAACGGTCTTTTGGTCTGTTACCACAAGAGTGAACATGTTTGGAGGTGATGACTGCCTGAAGAGTTCCGTGTTAAAAATTGAATGCCTGAAAACTTTTGGCCACCGCACCGTCTTCGTTGTCGGTTTGTCATGTAACTTGAAAATACGATTACCGTACCTGTGCCTCGCGTTGCGGAGCTTCATATGGGCTAGTCCGTCGGTTGTACTGCTGTTCAAGCGTATGAGCCTGAACAAACAGCAACATTCTTATGATACTACGACGGATTTTGTGGTAGAAAAGATACTAGCAAGGCGCGAGAGGAACGGACGCACCGAGTACCTTCTGAAATGGAAAGGATATTCCGATTTGGATAACACTTGGGAGCCAATCGAAAATCTCAACTGCCCAGACTTGTTGGCCAAGTTTGAGCAAGAAGCGTTCTTCAAAAGAAGCTCAGGTCGACGTTCTCCTATTGTAAGTTACAATAATGTGAAGGAGTCCGTCCATGTGAAAGGTAGGAGACAAGTAGTAATAAGAGCCGAAGGAATTAATCTGCTAGTGAAACTTTTAAAGCAACATTGAGAAAACGCGAACTGTCGACCGTTCCTATTGTTCACGTGGATGATGTTACTACGCTACCTACGTCGATGGTTCATGCACAGCTTCGTCTCCTCTCAAAAATGGCCAGGACGGCTGAACAGCTTGACAACGTGAAGAAAGTACTCAGTAAGTCCATTATCTATAGCATTTAACAGATTGGCCATTCTGGAGTTACCGTGTTCGTTTTACAGATGTTAGAATGATAGACGGCGTCATATATTATTTGGTGTCGTTTCATGGAGACGTGCAAGTCTCGTGGTGCCCGTCAAGCATAATGAGGAGGTGCATGAACAAGATTTTTGACTTTTACGAAAGGCGATCAGTATTCAATTCCCGACGGTTGCTTGTTAAACGTTCCTACCGCCAGTGCGTTCAGGACAAATTTATCTACCGCCTGATTCCATTCGTGTTCTGGACGGATTCAGATAACTTCTGTTCATATTGTTTTTTACTTGATTCGCCCACCCGTTGCTATATTTGTACATTGCGAGAAAAGGTGAAACGCTCCTTTTCGTAAAGCAAATTAAAAGTCAATGGTATTTCCAATTCCTTAAAGTTCGCGCCGGTGAACTCGTTAAGAACAGTTAAGCAGGTTATTACAGTAAGAGTGGACACTTCGGATACTGTGGCAATCTTTAGTAAACGCAAAAGACATTTTGTAAACATGTTTATTATGGAAAGTTTAAATAGCATATTTAATTTGTGATAACATTTAAAGTTCTGGAAAGGAAATTCTCGGTTCCAGTTACAGTAACGAAAAAGAAAGATTAATTAGTGCGTGGATGCAAAAATAACTTAGCATAAACGTTCAGAAAAGCGAAAAGAGTTTAACCTAAACTTTGAATTCAACAATCAAACCTGCGAACAGATTATTTTCCGTGGCAACTGTTCAACGGTTTTTCAGTTTACCACAATGATACCAACAATGCCGTTGAAAACTTGTCTTCGTTGATCCTGAAAATTTGAATCAGTAATAGCCACTGCAGCTGGTTGCAACTTTTCCAACAAATTCCAAAAGTTTTAGGTTCGAGTTCATATTAAGACACATATACGAAAACGTTGGGCAAAATTAGGGACTTTACTATGTGAGAACTTTTTGGACATTGAAAAGCGCTGATCATTAACTTTAAATACATATTAAAACCTGAACAAATGTCTAACCGAACAGACAATGTTTTACCGTGAGATAACTCAAAAACTAAATTAAGGCAAGGGACGCGTTCCCAAAGTTCGCGCCAGTATTACTTGAAGAATTTTGCTTTTAGTAGAAATAAATTTCCGTGTTAGATACATATATGTCCATGAGATGGCTCCCCATAACAACAACAGAGTTCCTTTCTGCTTCCACAATCTTGCCGACAAAGTAGCATCTGTATAAACTGGCGTAACAAAGCGGGCTTCATTATGACTTTCGAAACAACATCGCCCATATCAAGTCAACCCCTTTAAATGCTAAACACAAGGCTTTGGCGACGACATCTTAATGGTACTTCACAAAAAGCGAAGTTTCTGGAATAACCTTTCTCTCTATTCGTCATACGCCCTTACTTTGTGCATTTGGCACTGAAGACGGACTTGGACTGTTTCTGCGTTCTGCCAGAGTTGCAAGAGCATTTTCCTCTGGGCTCTTTAACCAGTACTTATTTAGCTGAAACTCAAGAACACTCATACCGTATGGAACACCATCACGCACAAATGAGCTCCTGTGAAATCATGCGCAGCTCCGAATAAGTGCTAACATTGAAGAGGCAGAAAGAAGCACATTTACCAAAACTGGCCAATATGGCGTTCAGAAAACTACAACTGCAGTTTCAATAATACTGCTCACAAAGGCGTTTCTAGAGCTAATATTGCTAAAGCTATTCGTAACATATATGGTCTTTTCCATTGTCAGCGAACGGTTTGCTATCTGAAAATCAAACATTTCCCATATACGATGGCGAATGAGCCAAAATATTCTGAAAAACTTTGTCGCATTAAACGATAAAGTAGTGCCACCGAATACAAAAACTTTAATCAATAAGAAGGTATTTATATTATCGAATATTAAAGTAAACATCCTGCACACATGAAAGTGTGAAGCTGAATCGAAAGTGAACAATCATTCACTGTTTTTCTTCTTGAAGTTGCTTCTTAAGAGTATTCGTTTCGTTAGTGGATACCGTTTTTGAAAATTGTGGAAATCATCATTTAACGGTAACCTATTGAACAAGAGGCCGCATCTGTACATAACTGAAGGAGAAAGACCAATGCAATGTGTGCGCATCTCAAGTTTGCGCACTACGCTAAGCCGCACCGAGCTTAGCATCACGAACTATAATTTGCTTTTACTCCTAAATGTAAACCTTTTCTGCACGCCTACTGCTATGTCCATCTGCCTATAGAAAACGCCTGAGTTATACCTACCAGTGCTTTTGCGCAGGTCAACAGATGTAACTGATGAAACATTTAAAAGTGACCACAAATGACGTTATCATTTATTAAGTAACGATGCTAGTTCAGTGAAAGTGAAAAAACTGAAAGACGGCAAGTCTTTTAACGGGAGCATAGATCTTCATGATGTTGTGTTTTCACGGATTTCTCCCGTTGCTTTCTGTACGTGATGGATCTGTAAGTAAACTGACACGGTCTCCCTACCAATGGATGGATGAGAGTAGTTATAAGAAGACACGGTCAGAAAACAACGTACTCGCTGCTCGCTGAAGACGCAACTCGAGCGTTCCGAAATATTCGAGAGAAAACCCGTACGTTGTTTTCTGACCGTGCTCTTCCTATAACTACTCTCATCCACCCGTTGGTAGGGAGACCGTGTCAGTTTATTTACAGATCCATCCGCGTACAAAAGCAACGGAAAAAATCCGCGAAAATAAACATTATAAAGTGAAAAAAACATGAATAACAAGGAAATAAGACAACTGTTTACTTATCCAGGCTACGCGAAAGCAACAACCCAATGTGTAATAATTAAACAGAAGTGATGAAACGTCTTACGCTGATTTGAGTAATTTTTCATCTGACTTTTGACGCTTCGCAATGCGCATGGTTAATTCAGCTCTCACAATTTGCATGAACCATCTAGCGCCTTCCCTTAGCTGCACTTCGCAACAGTAGCCTATGCTACCTGCCTACTCGTTTCCACTTTGCAATAATTATCGTCTTGACCAGAATCGTCCTGTTTAATTCTGAGCACTTGAGGCTAAACGAAGCGGCTTGCTTTTGCTCTATGGATTACGGACGCGCGCAGTTCATTCTTGCTCAGCATTTTGCAGATTTGCGTTTTTCCTAACAAATAATCATATGAGTGGGTATTCTTTCATTTATTCATTGCTTCATTTCTTTCTGCAGCGTACATGCGCCGTTTTGCCAATTCTCGAAAGTTCAGAAGGTGCAATTGCTGTTGGAGCACTTTCTATCGCTGCGTTGTTAGAGACAACTTTTTAAGATTTTACGTTCAAAAACATTTGAGAAACTATTTATTGATTTATTACAAAACCTAGGTAGTAGGCAACGTCTTGAATGCTATGCCGTAGGCACGAAAAAGCGAAAGAAACTGTATATGATTGAGTTTGACCTGGTCGCAGGCGTACCAGTTTATCAGTCCGTGATATTATTGCTATCTAATACGCTATATGCATATTAGGTAGCAGTAATTTTACGGATATCCTAATAAGGTAGCAACTGCCAGGTTTCGAAACGCGCCACCTCAACAGAAACGCAGGCTGATGTACATTTCCACTAAGCACTGTCACTAAGCCTCCACAAAATCGTTCGTGGGATTCGATGAGGGGACCCAAATAAGCAAGCATAATTCAAATCACTCATATCGTTATCAATTCCATAATTTCTCTAATTCGCTATAGGAAAGTGAACGAGGACTAATGAAATGGTAGCTTCATTTGTAACGGAGGGTTAAATAAATCAAGCAAACGCAAAAGGTGCACGTCCGCAGACTACGGTAGGTATGACTAGTGGATCAACGGCAAGGTTTCCTTTTGGCTAACGAAACATGCCTGCGATTGATCGCCCAAATTCATTGGAAGGATCGTACCAAGCTTACTATCAAATGCCGGGCACGTTAAGTTAGCCATGGAAGTGATCGCATGTTGGTACCGCGGAAGTAGGACAAACCAAAATGTCCTGGACTACTTTTTTGTAACGAATGGAATTCTGAATTGAATTAGCGCCGTCTTTAGGCATTGGAAATTCCTTTGTAAACAATAACTGGTCCACAAGGGCACACACCTTCGGTAGTGCAGCGTTCATTGAACTACTGTTACCCATATCATCGCTCTTCATCCAGAAATGTCCATGAATTCCTCACCTAACAATTGCTGCCGAAGCTTTAGAGCTCAGCACACACTGACTGATTGAACTGTTATGCAATGATGAGTACAAACAAAAATTCGTATACACATAGCGCACTTGCCATCCATCCATCTGACGCTTAAATGTCTTTGTGAAGCGTTACAGTTCAGATATTCGCAAAGTACGTGAATAAAGTCAACCTGTACAACGAATGGCGTCTGCTACGCCCGTGAGCGCAATGTCGTTCATTTCGCGTACGTAGTAGCAACCATTCCTTGATAACGAAATGCGGTAGTTAATGTAAAAGTGGGTACCCATCGAGCAGATGGACAAGTAATACTACACGGCCTCTACTCTACACTACAATGCCTCTAACGTATTATAACAGGGCGTTTGAAATTTTATTAATGACAATAGGCCTCCTGAGCTCGCAAATGCGAGCGTGAAACTCCTTCGTTAGTACTACTCATCTGAAAGCTGGTTTTTTGCGAAACAACTAATATCCGTTTTTTGTCACGGCAAAAACAACATCAGCGTATCTTTTGAAGAAACTCGGGTAACAGTCCGGGTTTCCCTTTTTAAAGGCAATGTCCTCTAAATATTCCATGAAGATCTCAGCCAGAACCGGTGATAAGGAGCTTCCCATAGGGATACCTTTGTCTTGCCGGTAAAACCTGCCTTGGAATTGGAAATAATTGCCTTGCTTCATACAGAACTGTGCCAGAGGATGACGCCCTCAGAACATCAAAGCAGCCGCCTTTGTGCAATCGCCATTCGCCTTTGCGAGAGCAGGTGATGGGCGCCCTCGGAATGTGAAAGCTCTCGCCTTGGTGCACCTGCCATGGCTTTTCCGCGCCAGTCGGGCGGCAGATGCGCAGATCGAGGAGCGCTATATAAGAGCGCTGCCTCCGACCCCCTTCGCTTTTGCTTTTCGCCTCTTTGCCTTTCGCCTTTTGCTTCTGCTTCTTGGAATAAACGGCTTCCTGTTCGTCGGCGCGCGCACTGCTCTTACAAGCTATCGAGGCAACATGGAGCCCAAGCGAACAGGCAGCCCTGGGGACGCTTCCCTGGATGTGCGGCTCATCCCAGAGTATGATGGCTCGTCGGGCCAGCCGATCAGTGAGTGGCTCGACAAGCTCGAGTTGGTATGTCGGCTTCGTGGAGTTGACGACGTGACGAGCGTTATACCGTTGCGGCTGGCTGGTGGGGCCTTCGCGGTGTACAGCCAGCTTCCCATTGAGCACCAAAGGAACGCCGCCAAGGTCAAGGCAGCGCTGCGTGCGGCATTCGAGGTAGACTCGTTCGTTGCGTACGAGCGGTTCGTCTCGAGGAAGCTGGGCCCAAACGAATTGCCGGATGCCTTCCTAGCAGATCTTCGAAGGCTGGCAGCCCTTTTTGGTGGAGTGTCGGAAAAAGCTCTTGCCTGCGCCTTCGTCGCTGGGCTACCGGGGAGCATCCGCCAGTTGCTTCGCGTGGGCTCACGCTTGGAGGACTTAAGTCTTGGCGATATTGTCAATCGCGCCCGCGCTGTGCTCAAGGACGATTTTCCGGTGAGCCTCAGTGACACCTGCCTGGGAGCTGCGGAGCCGAGGCGGAGACAGGAGCAAGTTCGTCCGACGCTGAAGTGCTTCACCTGCGGCGGCGTGGGACATTTTGCCAGAGAATGCCCGACAGTGCGTCAGAATCCGAATGGAAATGTTCCACCGAGTGCGAGCAGCCGTCGGAGAGGACGACGGGGCCACCGTCGCGACGTTCCAGAGGCCGCAGATGTCGGAAACCAGGGAAACGCTTGTGGGGAGGAGGCCTTGGCGCCAACCTACTCCCCCACTCAATGTTGACCAAGGCGCTGCCTTCCGTGCGACTGCGAATTGACGGTACGCCCCGCAACGTGCTAGTCGACACTGGGTGTTCAAAATGTGTGGCTCATGTAGAAAGTTGCAAACGGTGGACAAGGCGACCCGTCAGTCTCCTCGCAGTCGACGGAAAGGAGCTGCGATGCCAAGGCACGGGAATTGTAAGCCTGGAGCAGAATGGTGGCCGTCGAGCTACGGTCGAAGCGATCATAGTCAACGCCAAACCACTCGGCTTCGATTTTGTTCTTGGCATGAACGGCATAGAGGCCCTCGGGGGTGTCACTGTAAGCAAAGGCCCGCGGGTGAGTTTCGGATCAGAGAGTGCCGAGATATGTTCAGCGGGGGTAGACGCGATCCGGTTAGAAGAGCGGGATTTCAGCGTAGCCTACGACCCGGTAACGCGCGTTTGGAGCGCCGCTTGGAAATGGATAGGTGGTGAAGGGCCAGCCGTCCTGAAGAACTCAGTGAAGGAATATTCACCCAGTGCGTGGGCCCGTGCGTCGTACGAGAAAGAACTGGAGAAATGGATCCAGAAAGCATGGCTCGTCCCATACGACTGTCGCCGCTACGGTCCGGTGAAGGGGCTGATTCCCCTTATGGCCGTCGTCCAACGGCACAAGCAGAAAGTCCGACCAGTTATGGACTTCCGCGAATTGAACGCGCATATCGAGCCCTTCACCGCGGCGGCCGACGTATGCGCAGACAAGCTGCGGCAATGGCGAAGACAAGGCGCCAACGTCGCCATGGTTGATCTGAAGGACGCCTATCTACAGGTCCGCGTGAATGAGGCTTTATGGCCCTACCAGACTGTGGAGTTCAGGGGCCGCAGGTACTGCCTGACGCGCCTAGGGTTTGGCCTGAATGTGGCTCCTCTGGTGCTGAAGGCGATCCTCAATTTCGTGCTTTCTCAAGACCCCGCGATAAAGCGAGGCACATCGGCGTATGTCGACGACATACTGGTCAATGAGGATGTGATCCCAGCGAGCCGTGTGAAGGAGGAGCTTGAACGCTACGGTCTTGAGTGCAAGTCTCCCGAGCGTCTGGTCGACGGCGCCCGCGTTCTCGGGTTGAAGGTCCACAGCGAGCATGGTCGCCTGATGTGGACAAGAGGAAACGCAGTAGGAGATGTGCCGCAAGAATTGACTCGTCGAGCAGTGTTTGCCTATTGCGGTGAGCTTGTGGGCCATCTTCCCGTGTGCGGCTGGCTGAGAGTGGCCGCTGCGTTTGTCAAACGATCAGCCAACGCCGCCACGAAAAGCTGGGATGAACCCATCGACGATGGAACGATAGGGCCTCTCCTGAAGGAGATTGCAGCTCGGGTGAAAGAGCACGACCCGGCCCGAGGCATCTGGAACGTATCCGGTGATAGGGCCAGGATATGGGTGGACGCCAGCGGTGTGGCGCTAGGTGTGGCGTTGGAAGTTGGAGGCGCGATCGTAGAGGATGCGTCTTGGCTGCGCCGGGATGACGCGCAACACATCAACATGGCGGAGTTGGACGCCGTCATCCGAGGGCTCAACCTGGCCATCGCTTGGAAAATGACGATCATCGAGCTGATGACCGATTCGTCGACTGTCTATCGCTGGATCGCCGACGGGCTAACAGGTAAGAGCCGGCTGAGAACGAAGGCAGCCGGCGAGATGCTCATACGTCGACGCATCGGCACAGTGTTATCTTTGGTCGAGGAGTATGCGCTTCAGCTGTCTGTAACACTTGTGAAATCAGAGGACAACCGGGCAGATTCACTGACTCGTGTGCCTCAACGGTGGCTGACATCGGCAAGTGATCCCAGTAGCCCGGTGTGTGCAGCCCTCGCCTCCGACTCAGGTGCCAAACGTCTGATCACCGCCGTGCATCACGCAGCCGGTCATCCCGGTGTGAGAAGAACGTCATATTTTGTGCGCCGGGCGGACCCAACGTTGAACAGGAGTCTGGTACGCCGGGTGGTGTCAGAATGTCAAGTATGCCAATCCATTGACCCTCCGCCAGCTAAGTGGGAACGCGGAAGTTTGGAGGTTCCGCGTGTATGGCAAAGGGTGGCGATCGACATCACCCATTGCGGTTCGAGACCGGTTCTGACCCTAATCGATTGTGGACCATCGCGGTTCGCGATCTGGCGACCTTTGAGCCTTCAAACCAGCGCCCATGTGATAGAGCAGCTCGAGAGCATCTTCTGCGAGCGTGGGGCGCCCGAAGAACTGCTCTTGGACAACGATACTGCTTTCCGAAGCCGTTCGTTCACCGTTTTTGCCGCCCGTTGGGGAGTAC
Source organism: Trichuris muris (assembly GCA_000612645.2). Lineage (NCBI taxonomy): Eukaryota > Metazoa > Nematoda > Enoplea > Trichinellida > Trichuridae > Trichuris > Trichuris muris. The sequence continues at coordinate 3,884 of CBXJ02000153.1, read as the reverse complement.
GGCTGCGCTTCAGGTGCGCGTACGTCCCGTCAGGGAATGGCATCGTTGAGCGATGCCATAGATCCATTAAAGTGATCGCCGCGCGGAAAGATTGCTCGATTTCGGAAGCCGTCTACCTTTATAATGTCACCCCACGGGACGATCGCAGCGCATCGTCGACGCCGGCTGCCGCGGTGTACCGGTATGATGTGAGGATCCGTGAAATCGACCGACCTCCCGAAGAGGATCATCCCGGCGCTGCGCCCTACGTGATCGGAGAGAAGGTGTGGGTGAGACCTGCTGGAGCACGATGTGTCTCCAAGTATGGCCAAGGGACGGTGACGGGAATTCTTTCACGCCACGCCGTGGCAGTTGACGGCATCCCTCGACATGTGCGGGATTTGCGACATCGAACGACATCCGATGAGTCGGGCGAAGAAGTGCCGCCCGAAGGTGACCCGGACGATGGGCTCGTTCTCCACTTCGGCCGACCCGAAGCGCAGCCAATGCCCGCGGACGAGGAACCACCGACGAGGCACTCGGTCAGCGAACAGCAGACTCCGTCCACCGGGCTGAGGTGTTCGTCGCGGCTGCATAAGGTTCGGTCGTGCCCCTGTTGTGACACTTAAGTGCCAGGGGGGAGTGTGCCAGAGGATGACGCCCTCAGAACATCAAAGCAGCCGCCTTTGTGCAATCGCCATTCGCCTTTGCGAGAGCAGGTGATGGGCGCCCTCGGAATGTGAAAGCTCTCGCCTTGGTGCACCTGCCATGGCTTTTCCGCGCCAGTCGGGCGGCAGATGCGCAGATCGAGGAGCGCTATATAAGAGCGCTGCCTCCGACCCCCTTCGCTTTTGCTTTTCGCCTCTTTGCCTTTCGCCTTTTGCTTCTGCTTCTTGGAATAAACGGCTTCCTGTTCGTCGGCGCGCGCACTGCTCTTACAAGAACATGACTAATTGCATTGGAAGGGGTTCCGTTTCGTTCTTTCATTCACTGAGCCATCACTTTCCAACAAGCTCATTAATATTTCAAAAAGTTTCTCTAAGGGTATGCTGGTGAAAAGTTCTTTCACGTCATAACTGACCATGAAGTCATCTTGTGTGATGCTTAGATTCTTTAGTTCCAGACGAAAGCTGCTGGAATCGATGACGTGTGAGGGACGTTTCCCTGTCAGAGGTTGGATAAGTTTTGCCAAGAAAGGACTAATTGCGTATGTGACACTGCGCAAATTGGATATCACTGGTCTAAACGACACCCCTTCTTTTGGAATTTTGGGCAAGCAATAAAGTTCTGGGCACACCATATTGCTAGTGAAATGTATCCAACGTGCTATTTGTAATAAACTGAGTTTATTACAAATAGCAAAGGGAAAGCAAAAGGCTTTCCTGGACCATTTGAATGGCCTCTTTCCAGGGGTCATTTTGTTCACCATGGAAGTAGAAAACACGAATGAAATTCCCTTCCTAGACATGATTATCATTAGAAAGAGCAATCATTTCAAGACCACGATATACAGAAAACCCACAAACTCGGATCTTTACCTGCAACATAGCTCCCACCATCCTAGATCAGTTTTCACAGGCATTACGAATGGTATGGTGAAAAGAGCTATAAATTTATGATGAGGAATATTTGATGGAAGAAATAAAGCACATAAGGAAGACCTTACATCATAATGGCTATCCAAAAAACTTGGTTGAATCAGCAATTAGAAGGGAGTTTACAGAACGGAACGAAAGAATCAATCAGACTGCACAAACAATGAACCCTTCCATCCCGACCATTACGATACCGTATTTTTACGGTATTGAAAGCAAAAACCAAAAGTGTAGCGAAAAATTTTGGTTTCCGTGTATTTTTCAAATCACCTAATATTAGAGCTTTACTTAGAAATGACAAGCATAGCATCCCTGGTGAAAGATCCCACGGTTGCGTTTATAGACTGAGTTGTAGTTGCTCCGCCACCTACATCGGTGAAACTGGACGCACAATCATGGACAGATTCAAACAACACCTATCGGACATTAATAGATACAAGAGTGCAAACGAAAGAATTCAGAATAACGGTTATGTCCGAAGAACAGGAAGACCACCATCACTAGATGCCTAACTAGTAATGGAGAGGTTAATTCAAAATTCAGCAATGGTAGAACATGTCGCAGAATGTAGCGGATGTTTCAATGCTACACGATTATGCACAGAGAAACACCATAGACGAAGAAAAATCAAAGAAGCATTATACATAAGGCATAACAGTTGTTTAAATAGAGATAAAGGGACACCTGTAAGTGGCAAATGGACGACTTTAATGCAGAGAACAAACTGCTGTAAACTCATCAGACCTGAACGATTCCGAAACAGAAGACGCCGAAGACGGAGCTGGATAGCTCCGAAAGCTACGTCGCCAGTAATGGTCGATTTGTTCGAATAATAGGATACTCAGACCGTAAATTTCAAGGGAGAAGTGAGAATAAACCCTGTTACAAATCCTGTATTTGCTTACATGAACAAGCCCGTTACTAAACGCCCAATGTTCAAACATACAAACAAAACATATAAACATATAAGCAACGACAGAAGAAGGCATCGGATGGGGAAGAAAAGGATGAAAGATGGAAAAGGCCTGGACGGTGACTTTAAGACTCGATCGGTTTAAAGCTGAAGACATGGACGGGCACGTAATGTTTACTGTCGTTCATTCATTTGGTGCTGAGTCACTGTCCCGGTCGGTCGGTAGGGATGCTCGCTCTCTGCAGGGCTGACTGGACGGGCGACGGACGCTTGACGGGTACAAGAGTAGTACCAGATAGCTGATGTCGCCAGCCCGGACGGTCTAGCGGATGAGCTTGCTGAACCGATCCCTGACTGGGCAGTCGAGCCTTTGTTTTTATGGCCTGACGACGGGTACATGAGGAGTTCCCGAAAGCTAGCGTTTATTGGGAAATAAAAGGTTTTCTGGAACGGGGGTATACAGGATTTCCAAATACAGTGGAACCTCCAAAGTTGACCACCTCAGTAAGTTGACCGCCATTCTCATGTCGACCGCACTTTTTTGGTTTGTTGGCCCACCATTGTGTAGCATAGGAGAGTTAACTCTATATGTTGACCACCTCCGTAAGTTGTACCATAACCATCATAGCTGAGACACTGGCTATTAATTACTACATGTTTTCACCTCCTTAAGTTGACCAGCAGAATGCCGTGAATATTACAAGGTGAAGTTTGCTTGTGCATACAGAACCAAGGCGTCATCAAAGTGGGCATAGCTTTTGGACTGGGTCGTTTCCAAAACTCAAAGGACTAACCTGTTTACTGACGCATTTGCACTTGTTGGGTTAGTTAACACTCTGCATTCTGTTCTCTACATCAGTTTCGCATGGAACAAAGCACAGCCAGAAACAATTAACGAAATGCTTCCAAAAAGCTGTACTTGCTACAAGTCGAGAAACAGTCATTAGCTTCCTGAGACAGCAACCCAATATGGGAATATTCCCAGGAGTCGACTTCGAAGCGTTCGTTACAATGGATGATGAATTGGTGACTTGCAATCAACCTGATGCAGAATCCACTTTTCAAGCAGTACTATCCGAGTTGTGAGAAATGCATGAGTCGGCTGATGATTTAGAAGAGGCAAGCGATAGCGATACAGACGTCGAAAAGGCACTAACAGCCGACAACGTTCGCCATTCACTACATCAGTTGAAGTTATTTGCTGCTGAAAAGTGCCCTGATATGTTTAATGCAATAGTGAACGCTTACTTTGCTTTGACCACTTATGTCTGCACCGAGAAAGCAAAGCAGGCAGCGATAGACTCTTTCTTTATATGTGCAGCAATCGGGCCATAAAGTGCACTGATTGTAATACTCTTTTACTACTATTTTCATTGTCTTAACACAAATTCAGTTTT
>CBXJ02000151.1:0-46736 GCA_000612645.2 Trichuris muris | reverse complement strand
ACAATTCATATGGGGGAGAAGCGGGCCGGGCCCATACCAATAAATAGGGGCGTGAAACAGGGGGACCCAATATCCCCACTCCTATTTAACCTAGTAATAGATGAGGTCCTAGATATACTCAGCGACAACTGGTCCCTGGGTTTCTGCCTAGCAAACCCCGCTTGTACCACTCCCGACCCGGTCCAATCCATAACGTGCCTAGCCTTCGCGGACGACATAGTGGTTGTAGCCAAATCAACCCCTGCCCTTAACCTTCAATTAGAAAGATGTGCCCAATTCCTTGAACGCCGGGACCTTAAACTTAATGTAAATAAATGTGCAGTGCTGCAACTCCACCCAGCCCCCAAATATAAGACGTCACATGTCCCAACCCACGGCGCAGTGTACCTCAAAATAGGATCGAAGCGGGTCCCGCTCGCCCAACTACCCCCAGATAAATCGTATAAATACCTGGGCATTGAAATCACTCCGGGAAAACAACCCCACTTTGACACCACTAAAATAGAACACCTCCTTCAACTGGTTAAATCAGCGCCGTTACGCCCCCAACAAAAAGTAGCACTCATTAGGGAAAATGTAATCCCCGGGCTTATTCACACCCTCAGCTTCCACACCCCTCTAAATTGGATCCTTAAGAAAATTGACACTCTTATTGCGCACACAATCGCGGAAATCCTTCATCTTCCTCCCCAAGCAGTAGTAAAGGAGTTCTTCCACATCAGTATAGGTCACGGGGGTCTGGGAATACCCAACTTACATGATATAATCCGTATCAAGCAGCTATCTTCGTTAGAAAAACTGGGAAGGTCCAACAAAATTTTCGCGCAACTTGCCGCCCTCGACCCCATAAATCAACATACTATCAACCTCCTCAAAACCCAATTAGAAATCACCACGCTAAACCAAAACACCATTAACTCAGCGAAAAGGAGGCTCTGCACGCACAGGATCAGCGCCCTACGGAGAACCTTAGCGGGAAAGCACCTCTGTAACTTCCTTCATAACAAAGTCGGTAATGACTGCATGCAGGGTAAGCTCATGACGGGAAGAACCTATATCAGGATGATCCAACTCCGCACCGCCACAATCCCCACTAGGACCCAGCTCCACAAAGTCAGAGCGGCTCCCGCAAGCAACCAACTACAATGTAGACATTGTGGGGCGGACACGGGTCAACTGGAAACCGTAGCCCACATCCTCCAAAAGTGTAGGGTTACCCATCACTTAAGGGTGTAACGGCATAATGCAATTATGATGCGCTTAGCAGACATATGTAGAAACCAGGAATTCACGGTATCTAATGAATCCAACTTTCTGCTGAACGGGCAACAATTAGTCCCTGACCTTCTAATCACAAAATCCAACGTAGCGGCCCTCATAGACATTGCAATTCCATGGGACAACCCCCAAACCCTAGCGCAAGCACGGGAACGCAAAATAAAAAAATACGCACCCCTCCTAGACCAGGTTAGGACCCAGCATAATCCCAATACCCTAGTAGGTGCGTTTATTATTAGAGCGCGTGGTAAATGAGACCCCAAAAACGATAACCTCCTTAAGCTCCTGGGACTTAAACTAACAAACCAACAGAAAAGCGGAATGTGCACGCTAACAGTCAAGATGTCGGCCCGGATGGTGGAACATTTCATGGCAACAGCATGCTAACCTGAAGAGATTATCAACACGCGAAGCACCCAAAGGACGACGGAACGGACGTACCAAGACAGCTGAGCAAACCTGACGACTGACGTCAATTCTTCGCTTCGCCCACCTTTTTGTGAGCTGGCCGTTGGCCCACCCCGTCTGAGGCCACATGGCGCAATCGGGCAATGGACAAACTACGGCGGCCCAGCACCCCCCAATTTCAATTGTGCATGTTTATTTTATTCGGTCCCTCTTTATCTCCGTTCGCTGGTCCAATCCCGTCCAGGTCACATGGCGTAAGCGGGCACGGGACTTAACTGCGGCGGAAGATGCAAATCCTCGGGGAAAGCTGCGGTCCGTCGTAGACAAGTAAAATAAAATAGCCAAATGCCTCGTCATCTAATTAGTGACGCGCATGAATGGATCAACAAGATTCCTACTGTCCCTAAGGGAACCACTGCATGGAGCTATGGGCCCTGTTGGCACTAGGACTCCGTTCGGATGGACAGTCGTGGGACAGGTCCCAGCAATAGACCAATGCCTCCGAGCGACGGTTAGTTACATCAGCGTTCGTAGACCCCTGGCAAGTCTTCGTCAGAATTACACGAATTGAAACAGAATATGGAAAGATTTTGGTCCATAGAAATGTATAGGTTAGATTTCAACAAAAGGGTACTGCCGGACGACAGAGCAGCACTAGACATTTTGGAGAGAACGACCCGTTTTAATGGCAAAAGATAGGAAGTAGGGATGCTCTGGAAGTCATCTATCCTGAGATTGCCAAACAACAAAGCAGCGGTGTTGCGTCGGTTTTACCGAACAGAAACACGATTGTCGAATAATCAGTGGTTGGTGAAAGCATACACTGATGGAATGGAGGAATCCATGCGACTCGGGCACGTCGAAAGGGTCGAAGAAGATTCTGTGAATAGCGACACCGGCCAAAATTGGTTTTTACTGCACCATGCCTTCACTTGGTCACAGAATCCTAACAAGATTCGCGTAGTGTTCGACGCGTCGACAGGATATCAGGGAGTATCGCTGAACGATTGCCTATTGAAGGGGCTTGACTTCTTGGCAGACTTAGTAAAAATGCTGCTGAAGTTTAGAAGCCGAAAGATACCGTTCACAGCCGATATAGAAAAAATGTATCACCAAATCGAAGTGCCAGCCGCCGACCGAAATACGTTACAGTTTTTCTGGAGAAAACCGGGATCGAAATAGTGCCCTGTTGTTTATCGCATGCTGGTGCATGTGTTCGGCGTGAAGTCATCTCCTAGCTGCTGCATCTACGCTTTGCGCCAAGCTGCAGAGGCGCAACGAATCACTTTCCCGGAAGTAGCAGAACGAAATTTGGAAAGCATGTACGTGAACAATTTGTTGGACTCAGTTGATACCGTGGAAGAAGCGCAGGTGGTCTATGAACAAATTGTGACAGTCATGCGCAATTCTGGCTTCCGCATGAGAAGGTGAGCGTCCTCTTCCCGAGAATTGCTTTCTAAGATTCCGCAAGGAGAGAGAATGGAATCACAGGTTGATTTGACACGAGACAGTGTCAGAAAGGAGAAAACGTTAGGACTCTTATGGGATTGTGAAAGCGACAGTTTTCATATCAACTGGTCTCAAGACCTGAAAGTTACGCCCATACAAAAAGGCAGATTCTTAGTTTCGCAGCTCGCGTGTTCGATCCATTAGGGTTCTTAGCTCCTGTTACCGTGGTGGCTAGGACATTGCTACAAGACTTATGGATCTCCAAGTGCGAATGGGACGAGGTTCCGAACGAAGATTTGCAAAACAAATGGGCAACATGGCTAGCAGGCATGGATGATCTTCCATCCGCATCCTTTCCACGCCTCTTGAAGGCAAAAGAATGCTTCCATTCGCTTCACATACAGTGGAACCTCTATAAGTTGACCACTCAAGGGCGGTAAGTGAGTGGTCAACTTATATTATGGAAGTGGTCAACTTAGGGAGTACCCGCTTGAATTCAGTCGTAAACACACCGCAACTCCTTCCAAACACTTTACTGAAGAAAGAATGCAATAATCTGTATGAAGAAACGTTGTGAAAGTAAAATAATAAAAACTGAATTAGTATTAAGACAATAAAAATAAAATAGTGCTTTACAATCACTGCATTTTATGACCCGATCGTTGCACATGTAAAGAAAGAGTCTATCGTTGTCTGCTTTGCTTTCTTGGTGCTGACATAAGTGGTGAAAGCAAACTCAGCGTTGACTATTGCATTAAACATATCGGGGCACTTTTCAGCTGCAAATAACTTCAGCTGATGTAGAGAATGGCGAACGTCATCGGCCGTTAGTGTGTTTTCGATTTCTGTATCGCCATCGCTTTCTTCTTCTATATCATCAGCTGATTCATGCATTTCCCGCACATCGGATAGTACTGCTTGAAAAATGGATTCTGCATCAGATTCATTACAAGTCACCAATTCATCGTCCATTGTAACGAATGCTTCGAAGTCGACTCCTGGGTATATTCCCATGTTGAATGTACTGCCTGAGGAGGCCGTAATGACTGTTTTTTGACTTGTAACAAATCCAGCTTTTCGGAAGCATTTCGTTATTGTTTCTGGCTGTACTTTGTTCCACGCGAAACTGATCCAGAGAACAGAATGCAGAGCGTTAACTAATCCAACAAGTGCCGATGCGTCAGTAACCAGATTAGTCCTTTGAGTTTTGGAAACGACCCAGTCTAAAAGCTGTGCCCGGTAGTGCATGTTAAATGCTTTGATGACACTGCTACCGAACAATCTCGCGCTGGTTCGGAATATTTGGCAGCAAAGATACGAAGTCGTGTATATAATGAGCTTTACTCGTGACGTGTAGGCGTGAACCGGGAGAACGGCAAATTCGTTCGAGTAAGCAACGAGAGAGAACGCGAGCAACCGACTTACACGAGTGTACTAGGTAGCAGAATGAATGAAAGACCGGTTGGTGAACAGGGACGTAAGATGAATGATGACAGGTGGTCATTTGCATATCCGGGAACATCAACGACGCGGCAGGTGTCCAGAAGTTTCTAGATTAATCGAGTCGGCAACATCAAGGACGCGGCAGATTTCTAGGAGTTTCCGGTTCAATTGAGTCGGCAACATCGCCGGCCCTGTGGACAGATAGGCTGTCCACATCGTCGTCAGCCGACTCTAGGAAGCATAACTTGGAGACTGGTCGATGGAAGGTTGTTCTGCCTGATCGCACTAAAACAGAACGAACAGCTCCGTCGTTACTAGGAAACACCTGCTCGATTTTTCCAAGAGGCCATTTTCCTCTGGGCGTGTTTGCTTCGACTAGGATGACGACATCTCCGATTTTGAGATTCCTCTGCACTCGGTACCATTTTCTACGATTCATTAACGTTGGCAGATACTCCTTTGTCCAGCGCTTCCAAAATTGGTTCGCTAGAAATTGTGAGTGCCGCCAACGCTTTCTTAAACTTACATCTTGTCCATTGATGGCGTCCGGTGCTATGTCCGGGAGCGCTCGACCTAGCAATAGGTGATTCGGCGTCAACGCCGTCGGATCAGCAGCTTCAGACGACATGTACGTCAAAGGTCGTCCATTGACAATACCTTCTGCACTCGCCAACGCAGTTATAAGAATTTCATCGGTCAGTGTTTGTCCTCGTAGTATTACGTTTAAAGAACGTTTCACTGACCTTATTAACGCTTCCCATGCACCGCCCATGTGCGGAGCGCATGGTGGAATGAAATTCCACGCTACTCTTCGGACTGACAAACACTCAGTAATTTTCTTTTGATCCAGTCTTTGCAAGAGACTTGCTAATTCTCGTTCTGCTCCTACAAAATTCTTGCCATTGTCGCTCCAATATGCGATTGGTGTTCCGCGACGTCGTTCGAAGCGGATCATGGCGGCAATGAACGAGTCGGTATCCAACGTGTAGGCCATTTCCAGATGCACTGCTCGTGATGCCAAGCACGTGAACATGCACACCCAGCGTTTCGTTCTTTTGCGGCAGACGAGCACTTCGTAAGGACTAAAATAATCTACACCGCAATTAGCGAAAACTGGGAGTCCTGGCGTTATTCGTGCCAACGGTAAATCGGCCATTAACGGGATGACCGGCTGTGATGACGCCCTTTTGCAGAAGCCACAATGACGGATAATGCTGCGGATGGCTCGCCGTCCTTTCAGTAACCAAAAACGTTTTCGCACTTCGTGAAGAGTGCGCTCTGCTGAAGCATGTGCTATCTTCGCATGGATATCCAAAACGATCAAATGGGAAAGGCGTTCTTTAGGCGGGATAATGATCGGGTGACGCGCGTCAAACGGAGTTTGGGCTTTGCTCAGTCTGCCACCAACTCGCAACAGCCTCCTCGCGTCAATGAAGGGTGTTAACATGAGCAAAGGTGATTCCCTGCTCAGTTGTCGTCCGTCCAACAACGCGGTCCTTTCTAGTTTAAAGTTACGAGATTGTACGACGCGAAGGTGAAAGTCAAAGGCTTCATCGAGTTCAGCAACAGACAGTGGACCGTCGCGCCGCTCTTCCCTTCGTGATTTCCGCGAATTGTATATGAAACGCATCACATACGATGTGATACGAATCAGGCGTTCAAGCTTTGAGACGTTCATAACAAGGTTATCGATGCGGTCAGACGTCACCTGGATGGTCCCTGTCCATGGTCCGGACTTAATTTCTTTGTCAGTTTCTTGAGATTCGCTCGTCATAAAGACATGAGGCATGGTCGGCCAAGTCTGGCGATCTCGCCAAAGAAATTCTGGTCCGTGGTAAAAACGATGACCTTGGCTTAGTTCGGATGCGAGTAGACCACGACTGCAGTCGTCGGCCGGATTTTCTATTCCGGGTATATAGCGCCACTGCTCGGGACGAGTGGACTCGAGAATTTCGCCGATGCGGTTTCGCACAAACGTGTGGAAGCGGGACGTGGAAGATGATATCCGCCGCAGCACAGTGGTTGAATCAACGTGAAATGTGATGTCGTCAAAGTTCACGCGTAGAGAGCGTTTTATCGCATTCATTAAACGGACTGCTAAGACCGCAGCATTTAGTTCCATTCGGGGTATTGTGGTTGGCTTAACTGGCGCTACTCGTGATTTTGCCATCACGAAGCTAACTTCTATGCCAGTATGTTGTTGCTGACGCAAATAGGCGACGGTCCCGTAGCCAACCTCTGACGCATCGGCAAACAGATGCAACTCGGCCGGCAAGGGGGGATTTTTAGGCATCAAACAACGGTGAATGGATATCACAGGCGCCTTTAAACAAGACGTTATCCATTCATCCCATTGCGCCATTATGGCCGGCGGAAGGCATTCGTCCCAACCAATTTTCGATCTCCAAATACGTTGTAGGATCGTCTTTGCGAGTAGCGTGGCTGGTTCCAGAAAGCCAAGTGGGTCGAACATACTGGCTATGGTTCTCAGTACTTCACGCTTCGTTCGACTTCCTGGCTGTACGTTGAAACGTAATATGAAACTGTCATTCCCTGGATTCCACGTAAGTCCTAAGGTTCGTTCAACGGGAACTGAGTCCAAGTCCATATTGACGGATGTAAGATGGTCGTCCGCAACGGCGTCGACGACGGCGGGACTTGACGAAGCCCACTGCGTCAGTTTGAAACCTGCCCGTTTAAGGGCCGTCTTGATCTTATTTGCGGCGTGAATCGCTTCTATTTCGGACGGGAACGAAGTCAGCCAGTTGTCAACGTAAAAATGGTTGACAACTTGTGAAACTACGAGGCCAGTTGGATCATCTGACTCCGCGGCAGCCTTCCGTAGGACGTAGGCGCATATTGCCGGCGAACACGTAGCACCGAATATTTGCACAGTCATTTCGTACTCTTCGATCGGTCCATCTGATCCGGGCACTCGCCACACAAAACGTAAGGCCGACCCGTCGGTTGGTCGTATCTTTACCTGGTGGAACATCTTGGTAATATCTCCACTAACTGCGACGGGATAAAGGCGAAATCTAAGCAGGACGCAGGTCAGGTTCGCCATTAGGTCAGGGCCTTTCAGCAATGCTGAATTTAGTGACACCCCCTTGAATTTCGCGGCTGCGTCGAACACGATCCGCAGCTTCGATGGTTTGTTCGGGTTAATCACGGCGTGATGGGGGAGCCACCACGTGCGGCCTACCTGACCAGTATTAACTTCCTCGGAAGATAACTTACGCGCGTGACCGGCGCTAATGTATTCTTCCATTACAGCGGTGTACCTTGCACACAACTCCGGATCATTCTTCAGGCGACGTTCTAAATGACTGAATCTTCTTAGCGCGGCGATACGGTTTATAGGTAGGTTGGATTCGTCGTGTTTCCACAGTAAACCAACTTGATACCTTTCGCCGTCGAACCGAGTGCTCTCTTCGAGGATTTTCCAGGCCCGTTTTTCATCCGGGCTAACGGCTTTATCGTCGTTTAACGGGGTACACGTCAGTTCACTGTTGAAAAACTTATCCAGTAGCTGTTCGGTGGTCGGCGAGTGGGGACTGGTGTTTAACGCCAACCGGTAACAATGCCGCTGTTGCGTCCGTTTCCATTTATTGGACAACGGGCCGACGATGGACCAGCCGAATGGAGTCAGTATGGCGTGTGGGCCATTGCGATTCTGCTGATCAGACCTTGACTCGAAAACAGCATGCGCTGCCGGATAATCCATTCCGATTAACAATGTAACGTGCGGTGGACCGCTAGTGTCCACGACTACTGATTGCAGGAAGGTAGGCGTCTTACGATCGGGTTCAAATCCAAAGCTTGTATCGGCAACTGCAACCTTGGGACCGCGTATGCATCTTCGATATTTTGAGAGAACTGGCCGTCGCTGGATTCAATTTTAAACGACACCCGTTGAACGCTCACTGGTCGCTGATCGTAGAACGTAGTGAAGCAACATGCTTCCTTAGGTCCATGCAACCCGAGAGCGTTTGCAACGTCCATGTGGACCATAGTGATCCCGCTGCCACTATCCAGTAGAGCGCGCGTGCGATATCTGCGTCCATCGGGTGTAATGAGTGTCAGCGGAACAACAGGTAGTAAGCATTCGGGAGCCCTTTCTTGGCAAACCTTGCCCGTGAAGGGCTGACTTTGACCGCACCGGGCAATTGTTGTCGACTGCCTCTTTTCGTACAAGCGAGGTGCCCCATGGAGCATTGGATGATGCGCTGCCTGACATCCGGTTTTAGTGCAACGTGTGCGCGTACTGCACTGTAATGCGGTGTGCCCTGTCATCAAGCAACGGTAGCAGCAACCGTATCGCTTAACCGTTCCTGCTCGTTGTTCAGGTCGCATAGCCATAAACGTAGGGCATGATGGTAGCCAATGTCCACCGCTGCACAGCGTGCATTGAGGAACTGTATGGTCAACTGGGCCTGCGGTGACCATCACGCGAGGTTTCCTCCTCTTGTCGTGTGATGAGCGGATTGGACGCCAGGGTGTATTATCAGATTCGTGGGCAACGACGTCAGCGGCTTCCCTACGTTCAGTGATCCAGTCAGATAAGTCGCGCAAATTTGGGAACCTGGGCTTGATATTCCGGACGACAAAACTGCCCCATTGGTCTCTCAGTTGCCTCGGCATTTTCTTAACGACGGTGCTAACATTGCTGGACGAACATATTTCTACCTCGTGGCCGCCGAGGGACAAAACGGACACTATGCTCGCCAGTTCATCTGAGAATGCACTAAGGCCGTCATAATCAAATTCGTTCCATGTTCGCAATGCCGTAATTGATCTCAAACAGGCTTGAACCAGTCGCTGTGGGTCGCCGTAACGACGTTGAAGAACCTCCATTGCGACGTTGTATTGTCGTGGATCGTACAGATACTTTGCCAACGATCGGCGTATTTCGGGGGCGAGCAATTCTCGTAAAATGCAAAGACGATCGGCGTCTGAACTTAGCACGCTGTGTACAGACTGGTGAAACGCCGACGAAGACATCGGCCACTCTAACGGGTCTCCAGTGAAACGAGGTATTTCCAATTTCGGTAAACGTCTCCGTAATTCGGGACAGCCGTCGCACTCGCATCCGTGACACACATATCGGTTAACGCAGCCTGAAACTACGGCCGGCCCGTCGCGAATTGCACTTACGGTATCCCTTTCGTCAGGCGCGTCAGGTTGTCCCTTATCGAGGTCCACCTTACTCATGTAGTCTGCTGCGGACATACCATTTGCCTGAGATGAACTGCGCCTGTCATGTGATCCACATGCACCACCTTTCGTGGCCAACGAAGAAACATCTAGCCGTAATGTTTCGAGGCTTGAACTGATTTGGGCAGCTAACCGATTTGCGATGGCTTCGCCAATGCTCGTTGCCAAATTGACGACGTCAGGTCCTTTCGGGGTGTCCGGTGGTCTATGAGACGGCAACCGGCCAGTGGACATTGTCCCGTGCAGGCCAGCCCTTGTCGACAGACGCTTTCGAGACGTGATGCGAGATGGGCGCTTAGACGCTGACATTGATTCGTATATACGGGCAGTCAGTTTCGTCGTAGTAAATCGAACTTCCCGGCTCGAGGCACCAATTTGCTACCGAACAATCTCGCGCTGGTTCGGAATATTTGGCAGCAAAGATACGAAGTCGTGTATATAATGAGCTTTACTCGTGACGTGTAGGCGTGAACCGGGAGAACGACAAATTCGTTCGAGTAAGCAACGAGAGAGAACGCGAGCAACCGACTTACACGAGTGAACTAGGTAGCAGAATGAATGAAAGACCGGTTGGTGAACAGGGACGTAAGATGAATGATGACAGGTGGTCATTTGCATATCCGGGAACATCAACGACGCGGCAGGTGTCCAGAAGTTTCTAGATTAATCGAGTCGGCAACATCAAGGACGCGGCAGATTTCTAGGAGTTTCCGGTTCAATTGAGTCGGCAACAGACACCTTGGTCAAGAGGTTGTATTCTTGAAGTCGTATTTGGAGGAAGAAATTTCAAGGTAACGTTGCTTAAATTCTCTACCTGAGGGTGGCTAGGACAACTGTCTACTGTCAATAGAATAGAACGCTTCTTCTTCTCCTTCATTTCTTTGTCGACACTTCTTACCCATTCTTCAAATAAGTCAGCAGTCATCCATGCGCGCCGATTGGACCTCCAAGTAACAGGGAGATGTTCAGGATTCAGATTCTTGAACGCTCTTGGATTTAAAGATTTACCAATCACTAAAGGCTTCAGTTTCTCTCCTGTTAAACAAGCGCACAGTAGAACTGTCAATCGTTCTTTTGAAAGTTTTCCGGTCTTACAACTGTCGCCCCTCATAACCAGACTCTTCTGAGGCATCGCTTTGAAAACAAAAGCCCGCACTCATCAGCATTGAAAATGTTTTCATCGCTGAAACCTCGAGAAAATTCAGGAAACTTTTCAACAAAGTCTTCCACAACTTTTACTGAAACGTTGTTAGACTCTCCGGATAAGACTTTCTGGGAAATACCATGTCGCATTTTGAACTTTTCCAGCCATCCTTGTGATGCTTGAAAATCGGCTACTTTCAATTCCTGTGCAAATCTTCTTGCATCATTGGTCCAGAAACTCGGACGTTGACTGCTCTCATTGGTTTGAACCAACAGAGCGTCTCTTCATTCACTTCATCCAGACAGCTTATTTTTCTTTTCCTTTTCAACTTTCCTATCTCCTTCTCATACCTCTCTATGTATTCAGATTTACGTTGCTTGATGTTGTGGACTGTAGTTTTACTCACACCGAAGCGTTCCGCGGTCCTTCTTTCGCTATTCGTTTCCAAAAACTGGAGAAGATCAATTTTTTCCTTAAGCGTTAATTCATCCTGTGCTTTCCTTTGGGCCACCTCTTATTAAGGTCAATCTTCCAGTAAAGCACAGCAAAAGCAAAGTGAAAACAAAGCACAGTAAAGTACAACTAAAGCACAAGTAAGGTAAAATGTTACTTCGGTGTGTAGTCGTGAACGGACAGCGGAATCGATAGATGGTAGAGTAGAAGCGAACACAGAAAGTGCAGCAGCGATGTGCAGCGCTTACTTTCGGAGACTCCAAGACGGCGAAATCAAAAAGCGCACTGAAGGCAAGTGCTCGTGAAATAGAAAGAGGACAAGTGCAGCTTTTGCCAATCTGTAAATGGGGCACAAATGCGAACGGTCGCAACAGATGCGCGCTACCATGGCAGAAGCAGTCATGATACATACGCACACATTGATAAACGTGCTAATGATTTTGACATGTTAACGATTTCTGTTCCACAAAATGCAGTGATGACACATGCTCATACGTAAGAACACGTTCACAGTCATTACACATGCGCGCACACTGATAACACATGCAAACTTCAGTTTGTAATGCTCGCGGCATTTTGCTGGTCAACTTATGGAGGTCAAAACATGTAGTAATTGATAGGCAGTGTCTCAGCTTTGGTGGTCAAGGTCCAACATACGGAGGTGGTCAACATGTAGAGGTAACTCTCCTATGCTTCACAATGGGTGCCGGCAAACAGAAAAAATGTGGTCAACATGACAGTGGTGGTCAACTTATAGAGGTGGTCAACTTTGGAGGTTCCACTGTGTGATGTCACAAGAGGCCGTCGAAAATATCTACGTTTTTCACATGGCGTGATGCTACAGTATGCTTGTGGGGAACCCAGTACACCACACCCGATATTTCTTGTCGAACAGTACGTTTTTTCAGGAATTGAAGGTAAACATGATCAATAAGAATGCACTGTGACAAAAGTCAGGAAATTAGATAAAGTAATCCTGCATGATAATGGAATGACAAAAACAAGTCTGAACAATAAGCATGACCTCCAACCATATTTGCACATGGGCCACCGAGAACAATAGGTCAGCATATGTGCATGCCCAGGAATGCAATTAAAAATTGACAATAGCATGCCATAATTGGAGAATTGCCGTGGTCGACCCAAATACCGAATGATCATAACAACTTACTGCACCTGTACAAACACGAACACCTGCATGACCTGCCTATGGGGTACTATACAGGGGGTCCTCGTTTAACGTCGGGGATGCGTTCCTGGAAATTCGACGTAAAGCGAAACGACGTAAAACGAAACCAATCTTGCCATAGAAAAGATAGTATAAGCGGGACATGCGTTCCTATGGTACATTTGTGGTCACAAAAAATTGTAAATAATGACCCAAGAAATTTTTAATACGAAAAATCAAATTACATTCGTGGTACAAATACATTTCAGAAATACATAATAGCAATTATAATCGCCTAGTCAAGACTTTTTGAACCAATTTCTTCATTAGCAGGGATTTCTAAAAACCTGTCCAGAGTTTGTTGTCGTGCCTGTTCTTTCTTCTTTTCATACAGTTCCCTGTAGCACTTGTACCCACTCGTTATTATCCTGTTTGCTTCTGCACTTCTTTCTCTGTCTGGGTCCTTTTCAGTGAAAATGGCCATAGCTCTGTCTAACAACTGGAACGCCTCAGACAAGTCCTTTGTTGTTAAGACCCGCGGTGGTTCTGCGTCATGAAATTCGTCCTTTTCCTCCTCTTCAGCGCGTTGTTGCTCCATCTCCATTAGATCCTCATTAGATAATTCTTCGCCATATGACTCAAGCAACTCCACAACATCCTGTTCATTTATTTCATTAAATCCAGCCTCATGTGCCAGCATAATTATCTCCTCATGAACGTTTTGTAAGGGTTGCCCAAATCCGGAGATGTCTGCAATCAAGTCTGGATAAATTTCGTGCCAGGCAAGACTCATTGTGGTTTCTTTCACCTCCTGCCACGCCTCTGCCAAATTTTCAATGGCATTCATGATGTGATAACTGTGCCAGAATTCTCTCACCGAGCGTTTAGTATCACTGTCTAAAAACTTCACCATTTTTTAAAATGCGACCCTTAAATAACATGCCTTGAATGTTGCTACAACACCCTGATCCATAGGCTGAAGCAAGCTCGTTGTGTTTGGAGGCAGAAAAACGACTTGAACGTCATCTGTAAGTTCATCCAAGTTAGGCGGGTGACCTGGAGCATTGTCTAGGACAGTGATGCGCAAGGCTATGTCAGAAATCGCTCCCCTTTTCCAGCTTCGAGGTTGCCATCGCCCCCCTGGGATGAATCATATCGGCTGAGGACGCGAAAATTGGCGGGAAATCTCCACCGAGGACAATGTCCTTTTTTCCTGCCAATTTCTTGCATTGACTGTTGCGCGAGGGAGTGTTCGCTGGATCAGCGACAGCATCCTTGCTACACCTTGCTTCTGCATAGCAGATCTTCGCATACAAAGAAAACGTTATGTGTACAACTTCATTTGTTCAGACTCCGCGTTTATTACAGTATTACTCTGAAGGGCAGGAAGCGTGCAAACCAATTATCCCTTCAATATTGGGCCGCATTGACGTGACCCGCAGTCGTAAATCGCCCCGAGTGACTACTTCGAAGCGATTCCACTTCTTCGTGTCGAGATCCGTAACAACACTAAAACCGCAATATCGCTCCTTCTAGCTTCACCGCCTACCCCCAGGAGGGGGCGATAACGCCCCCTTAGCCCTTCACCGCCCCCCAATCGCCCCTTTCGCGCTTATCGCCCACCTGGACTTCAAAATCGCCCCCCTTTGCCCACCACTGGTCTAGGATAAGTAAAGTTCTGTTTTTGAGATTCTTACTCTGATAGTATTTTTTGACAGCCGGACTGAAACACTTAGTAAACCATTCTTGGAACACCGCTCTAGTGACCCATCTATTTTTATTCGACCGCCAAATAACAGGAAGAAGAGCTTTACGGTAGCCTTTCATAGCTCTTGGTGTCTCCGAATGGTAAACAACCAGTGGCTTCAGCTTCATGTCTCCTGAAGCGTTTCCACCAAGTAGGACAGTCATACGATCCTTGGCAGCCTTGAAACCTGGTGCCGATTTTTCCTCTTTCGCAATGTAAGTTCGTTTTGGCATTCGTTTCCAAAACAAGCTGGTCTCATCTACATTAAAGATTTGCTGCGGTTTGTATCCACCTTCGTCAATAATTTTCTTCAAAAAGGCTGGATAAGCAGCTGCAGCAGTTCGGTCTGCACTTGCAGCCTCACCTGTTATTCGCATGCTGTGCAGTCCGGATCGTTTCTTAAAACGTTCAAACCACCCACGACTTGCCGAAAAGACTTCATTTTCAGCACTTGGACCAAATTTCTTCTTTAGGTCTTCAAATAAGCTCACAGCTTTCATTTGTATGGTCATTAGCGAACATGGGCAGTCACGCTGATGCATATCTTCTATCCAGATGTTTAGAAGCCTTTCCATATTTGCCATTATGCTGCTCCTGTGCCGAGTTAACCTTGTAGCAGCATGAGGTGTTACAACTTGAGCACACGCTTTAATCTTTTCAGCATTACTGCGAATTGATCGTACAGTTGTTGGAGGTAAACGAAGTGCATTTCCAATATCCACACTTCGCTCTCCATTGGCTAATCTCTTTAAAACCTCTAGTTTCGTCTCTAATGTAATACTTTTCCTTCGCATCTTGCTGTCAGGGACGACAGGACTGCATAGGGCACGTTTATCACTCATAGCACCAATCCTAAATCCCGGAACGAGTGTTTGCAAGGAAAGCTATTAACGATTACCTTTCAACAGCAAACACATCAAAAACAAAGCAGTATATTTCCAACCGACTGCAGAAACAACGCAAGAGCAGACAGTACGCAACAGTGAATAGAACGAACTGTCTATTTGGTGCAAGGTTACGGTAACATATTTGAAAACTTGACTAT
Source organism: Trichuris muris (assembly GCA_000612645.2). Taxonomy (NCBI): domain Eukaryota; kingdom Metazoa; phylum Nematoda; class Enoplea; order Trichinellida; family Trichuridae; genus Trichuris; species Trichuris muris. Next base: position 31,384 of record CBXJ02000151.1, on the reverse strand, counting down.
ATTTTGTAACCTGATGACCTTGTCTGCGAGCGTCGTTAAGCGAAACGACGTTAAACGAAACGACGTAAAGCGAGGACTCCCTGTATATTATTCTGTAAACAGTACCCCACAGGTATATAAGAATGCACGAACACAAACACAGCTCATTGTCGGAATGTTGAAACGCAGCGCTGCGCAACTACCGCTCTCGCACTGGCTCCAATGAGTTGACGAACTGCCTATCAAGCATGACAAACGTAGTCACTGCAACTACTATCCCGGACGAGGCACAAGGTAAATTACTCCTTTCAGCTAACGTGCAACCGCACAATTTCAAGAGAGACCGTGCAGAAAAGCCCTGGTATGGATAACCTTACATTAAAAATTTCAGCTACAACAGCGATTCACGGAAAGAAACGGACCGTTAACAATACTATACGACGCATCTGAACGCCAGCTAATTTATGTTCGGCTGACGATTCCTATAGATGTACTCTCCAAAGAACAGTGCCAGACCATGTCGATAAGGCTAGAAGCATTGTCCCCGCCCCTCCAAATCGGGGGACGCCGCAGAAAAAATCCGATCGTGTCCCACAAGGAAGTCGCTGAGCCCCTTACATTTCCCTGGACCATACAAATGCCCTCACGCAAGAAGACTTTCACCCGACCAATAGACATATCCAAACATCTCAGGAGCACGCATGGATTCAGGAAAACAATGTTTATGTGTACCAAGTGCAATCGTATGGGTCCAATCGGCGCCATCAGTGTACACTTCCCGCGGTGCAACTTAAGCAAGTCATCCAACGAGGTAAGAGCAACAATCAAATGCTTAGAAACGACATGCAAGCGGAGATTCACGTCATACACTGGCATGAGGCTACACGCAGCAAATAGGCAAAGTAAGGCATTTAATGAGACATGCCAGCTCCATGTTAAGCTAAGATGGTCACGAGAAGAAAGAGCAATCCTCTTCTCAGTTAAAAGTAGGTTCACCAAAGAGTACACTGACAGAACAGTTCGAGTTTTAAGTTAGTAAACTTAGTAGTTCGGTAATTTTAAGTGAGGAGACGATTGCTCTTTCCTCTCGTGACCATCTTAGGTTAATATGAGGCTGGCGTGTCACTACATGCCTTATGGCGTCTATTTGCTGCATGTAGCCTCATGCCAGCGTATGACGTGAATCTCCGTTTGCATGTCGCTTCTAAGCATTTGATTATTGCTCTTACCTCGTTGGATGGCTTGCTTAAGTTGCACCGCGGGAAGTGTACACTGATGGCGCCGATTGGACCCATACGATTGCACTTGGTACACATAAACATTGTTTTCCTGACTCCATGCGTGCTCCTGAGATGTTTGGATATGTCTATTGGTCGGGTGAAAGTCTTCTTGCGTGAGGGCATTTGTATGGTCCAGGGAAATGTAAGGGGCGCAGCGACTTCGTTGTGGGACACGATCGGATGTCTTCCGCGGCGTCCCCCCGATTTGGAGGGGCGGGGACAATGCTTCTAGCCTTATCGACATGGTCTGGCACTGTTCTTTGGAGAGTACATCTATAGGAATCGTCAGCCGAACCTAAATTAGTTGTCGTCCAGTTGCGTCGTATAGTATTGTTAACGGTCCGTTTCTTTCCGTGAATCGCTGTTGTAGCTGAAATTTTTAATGTAAGGTTATCCATACCAGGGCTTTTCTGCACGGTCTGCTCTTGAAATTGTGCGGTTGCACGTTAGCTGAAAGGAGTAATTTACCTTGTGCCTCGTCCGGGATAGTAGTTGCAGTTGGCAAAAATTCAGCTATCTATTCATGCCAGCTAAATGTTGTTAAATACGGCATCCAGTTATGCGTCTCTCAACCCCAATGCGTGCACCTCCGCAACTACACTGAATGTGGCTCGCTCACTCTGGTCTCTCATTTGCCTAAATTCTGATTTTCTCTGATGGACAAGGGGTTAAGCAAAGTTCAAACAGCAAACGAATCTTTCCAGAACTTCTCTCGTCCTCGTCTTCCGCGTTCTAACAATTGTTACCTTTTTCGTTGTTACCACGTGTATTGTATGACTTTAAACTTTCCGTACTGATAAGATTTTGAGTAGTGTGTTGAGGGACGACAAAATCCCATCCAAGAATAAAATCTTTATTGGAAATGCGGACCCTTCAGGACCTATCTTCGTCCAGTCTTCAGTGCCAAGATCAAGTGCAACCGTACACGTGAAAGCAACGGTCACGAAAGTGCAAATGAATAACATAATGTCATGTGTGGAAGTTGTATAAAACTACCAAAACCAATTCAGTTCTTTAAACTACCAAATTTCTTCATTCAGCTGATCATATTTCATTAAGTTCCACTTTTTATTAAGCAACGGCAATAGGAACCCACACTTTTTATATGTACGTTGACCTCCAATATACGGTGGGCTCTAGGAAGGGGCATCCTGTCTTAACCGCCACAACAGACCAAATGTTACTAATACCTATCCCTTCATCCCTATTTATGCATGCGTTGTTGCGAATGTAAAAGGCCTCTTTGATTTTATTAATATTGTAGTATTGTTCATGTTCCAATATCGAACAACTGGTTTGGTTATTCGTTAGGGGGCAGTCCACTGAATGTTCTACCTAGGTTAAGTCATTCACTGCTTGTTTCATGATGTCGGTTGGTTCCCTCATTAGTGACCACCGTCTTGACACTACAATTTCGCTTGTCAATCTCTTCTCTGCGTTCTTGTACGATGTCCACGCCGTTCTGCGTTCCTTCAGTCTGCGAGGCAACGTGTGTCCTGTTTCACGAGTATATCGTTTACAGCAACAACAGTTTATACTATAAACTACCCCTGGTCGCATGTCTGCCTGAACTTTACTTATCTGAACGGAAAATAGGTCTAAGCTATGCAAATTGTTTTGTTCCCTTGTTCAATTGTAATTTATTTCCAAATTTTTGTCTTTATTCTTTTCCTTACAGAGGCTTCAATAACGCTCTTAGGAGAGCTGTTTTGTAATACAGTTTGTTTTATATGGTTAATTTCATCCTCCAGGAATTCATTGTCGCAAAGACAGCAAGCTCTGTCAGACATACCAGTAATAATCCCTCTCTTCACATTCATAAGGTGGTGTTATAGCACATTTAAAAATCTATCAGAGTTTGCTGCTTTCAGAAACACCTTTGTCTATAACTGTCCCAGTTCTCTTATTACTAAGGCCTCAATAACCCATAACATTCCTTTGTCTTCGCTTTCGATTGTGTAAATAACGTGATCAGGAAAACCATTGTTCGAATTTTCAAGAAGCAGAGCTTCTTTCCATTCTTCGATGATGACAAAAGAATCAACAACCTAACGTTTGAACATCTTTATGCAGAAATCAGAGAGATTGTCCTGGAATGCCACATCCTCCAAATGTTATATGAAAATATTTGCCACTACTGGAGACAGTGGGCTACTAATAGGTGCTCCCTTTTTTTACGAAAAATCACTACCGTTCCCACGAAAGTGATTTCCTTCCTAGAAAAAAAATTTGCCTAGCTGTGTCAGATTTTAACGGTTGAGCTTTGTTCTTTGTTTAAATCTTTCATCCATGGATAATGAATCAAAAATGATATTGTGTGTTCCAATTGTACACTTGTGAAGAGATCTTTGACGTCGCAGCTTATTAAGACGTCATCAGTGTCGAGCTTTACTCTGCTCAATTCTTTCACAAATGAGGAAGAGTTTAATGTATGAGAAGGACGTAACCCAGTCAGTGGTCGCAGTAATTTTACTAGGAAACTGCAGAGTTCTTTAAATACACCTTGAGCTCTTGGCACTAGCGGTATAAGTGGTACTCCAATTCTGTATATTTTCGGTAAGCAGAACAATTCCGGACAAAAAAATTTGTGGTGTACTTAGGTTTCTTAATGATTCCAGAAATCTTCTCCGCTTTAGTTTCCAAATAGAGTCGCGACAAAACCAGGATGAAATGTTTCCTGATCCCCTCCGAAAGGTCTTTTTTGTCGTTGTGTAAGCTACAGTATTCCAAACGTGTTTCACTTTGTTGTTATACGTTACCCTGTCTAAGATGACAACCATATTGCCCTTATCTGCTTCCGTAATCATAACGGACTCATGCCTTTTCAAGACCTTGATGACCCCGTTTTCAGAACTTGTGATGTTCATAGCTGGTTGATACTTCTGGTTGGTAATGCAGAATGCTAACAGGGACCTTATTGTGTCGGAGATCAAAATTTCATCATTCCTTATCCCATTTTCCACTCTGCTAAACAGATCCAGATATTAAATTTTTTGAAGGTGTGGGTATGAAATTTAACCCTTTCGGAAGAACTCTTTTTTCTTCCAAGTTCAGGCTACTGGAACGTAGGTTTATCACTATCTTTTCACTGTCTGTTAAATCCAAATTGCTTTTCCAACTAACCTTCCTACAGAATTTCCATTACTTCGAGCAGATCAACCGGGTTAATTTTCGTTCAAGAACGCCAAGTTCACTCTGGGTTCTATGAAAAGCTGATAACACAACTTATCTTTCAAGATGCTTGACAGTATCTTCTTCCGAAATTTCTTACAAAACTCTTTCCTTTGTCTAATACTTTCTGTAAGGTGAGGTATCCGTTTCCTTCTTTATCTCATGTTATTCCTCAGTAGGGCGAACCCAGCTCCTCGCCAGATTTTGTCCGTTCTCCAGACCCTCCTCTGAGCAGTTCTCTATTTAAACGATTTAGGAAGGATGCCCAAATCTCTACAGCTGAACAAGAAATGAAAATTTTTCGTGTTCCAATGTAGTTCAACTGTAGCAATCTATAGTTCCCTTGACCATTGTAAGGCTTCTACGCCGTGTGCACTTCTTATGTAATTGAATAATGTATTTCTGATAGGTTTCGGATTCATTGTGTTGAGGGACGGCAATTTTTTGTAGGACTGACTGGGCGGGTGGCACCCTCATGAAGGGTACAAGAACAACACCTGATAGCTGATGTTGTCAGCCCGGATGGTCTAGCAAGGGAGCTTGATGAACTGTCGGCTTGCTGCGCATTCGACATAGTTGTGGTTTTGCATAGAGGACGTGTACACGAGCCGCTCCTGAAAGCTCTACATTTAGCAATAAACGACCTCTGAAAACGGGGTTATACCGTGTTGGAATATGCTACCAAAAAATTTTTAACTAGCGAGTTTTGTTTAAAAACCGCTGTGAACTCTTTCTCTTTCTGGGACAGACGTTGGTAACAGTTTGTCAGAGTAGTCACCAAACTCTAAATATCACTGATTGCATAACCGTCCTCCCAGCAAATACAGGGCTTATGGCGGATAAACTACGCCTAACAAACTTTTCGTTGAAAGTGGTTGTTTTGTATTCTGTCTTAATATCCTCAAACTTTCAACTGGATCCGGACAACCCACCACATGTTCCACTACTGACGATCCATTAATACAATGTTGCAAAATTTCATTTGGCTCTTTTGCTTGTCTTCTTTACTCTCTTCAAGTAGTGGGAAAGCATGTCCTTTAATCATTTTCTTCAGGGTCATCCCTTATAGGTATATATGTGACAGAACCTAATAGATCATTCACTTTACTGTTCTATGTTTCTCTGTCTAACACAACCACGAAATTGCTGGTCCGCTTTTATGATGAATATTGAATGTTCGTTACTTAGAGATTTTATGGATTAGAACCCATTTAAAGATAAGTTGAAACTTAGGGAGTAATTGTCCAAGTTTTAACACGGTATACCGCCCCGTTTTTTTGTAGAAAGCTTTTATTTTCACCAAAAAGCTTTTATCTGAGCTTTCGGGTACTACACCTGTACCCGTCTTCAGAGAAAACATAAAATATGTCTACTTCCCAGCCACTCAACGGTACAGCAAGCCCCTCTGCTAGACCATCCGGGCTGGCGACATCAACTATCAGGTACTTCTCTTGTACCTGTCAAGTTTTTGTCGCCCGCCCAGTCAGTCCTGCAGAGAGCGAGCGTCCCCACCGACAGACCGGGACAGTGACACGACGCGAGGTGCAAACCAGCCCCCAAACCAAGGTTTTGGCGGCGCGAAACCAAATAATGCACGCAAACAGAAGCAATAAAGGCAAACAAAACACGGGGCAAAGAAGCACATAGAACGCAAAAAGTAGAGTCACAAGTGCTGCCAATTTTGCTGCTTGTTCGCGCACGTAGGCTCTCGTAGCTGCATAATTCTTTTCGTAAAAGTCTGGCTGGGTATATTAGTAGGCGACCCAGGCTGGCTTCAATTTTCGGTGTCCTCGTTGGTTGGGCCATTAATGTGGAATTGGGCCACGATATACCTATGGCAAGTCCGTAGTTTGGTTAAGGTCATTTCCAGGAGATCCGAAATTCATCAGCTTGCACGGAATGCAAGTGCATCCGTGCTACGCATGAACCAGCTAATGAGCTGGATGGTTCGTTCTAGCACCACCAAGCATAAGAGACATTTCATGTTGTCGCTAACGTGAAGCTGTACGTCGCATAGTGTTCTGTCATTGCGACTACACCAGGCGCCCCTGGCTCCTATGACGATTGCTCCAGTTTTAAAGACAGAAGCCCACTTCAGCTTCAGGACGGGTTCCGATAGGCATTCGTATTTTCGACATTTCTCTGTATGGCGCCGGTTAAGGGAGTCGTTTGTCTCCCACGGAATGGCTATGTCGATTACCCAACTTGTATTTTCTCTCGTAAGGAGCAAATCAGGCTTGTATACCTGCTCCTGGTGCCGTAAAACCGGTTCACAGATTACTTGGAATCCGGAGGCTTTGGCTATACTAGCCAGCTTCTGCATTATTGTATTGTGCCTCCGGATAATGAGTCCGTGGGTGAGGGCACAACGCTGGGATATGTGGATGAGGGTTTCAGAGGCATTACTCACCGGACCGCATCTTCGGCACAGAAGTCTCCTGTCTCCCGGGTCAGCTCGTCCTCGCAAGGACTGAATGCGCGTGGGGACTAGAGACGTTCTGACCTTAATCGCAGCGATGAAGCAATGCCCCGTCATGCCCTCTCCAACAATCCACTTATTGCTGTGCTTATCTTTGAACTCTTGATAGCCGCATCCCTGGTAAGTGGCTAGAAATCTGGCGGCATGCCTCGAAGCCATCTCCATCTTCGCCTCGTGAATTCTGTTAGCATCAAAAGATGCAACGCTTCGTCTTGCCATCAGGCGACTTCGCCTATACTGATTAAAGCTAAGTTCAGAGGCAACCTGTGCAACTTGATCATTGCTGTGGCTCATCTTCATCATCAGCCTGAGTGTGGATAGGTCTGCTGTCTCTTGCAAGTTAATGAAGCCAAGACCACCATGCTTTTTCGGTAGGTAAAAGAAATCGTCGCAGATGGTAGTCAATGGCAAATGCAGTATTTTCTTGACTGCTTGGCGAACTATCTTGTCAACTGCACTTGCAGTATTAGCCAAAGGATTGCCAACCGTAAACGTATAGAGCAATCGAGGAAGAAGGTGGCTACGAATGAGTTCAATCTTCTGTTGCGGCTTGAGCTCAGCCTTGCAAGCGCGATCAAGGAGTACCTGCTCTCCATGAACCTGATCACGCCGCCGACCGAAGGGGCTGAATTCTACTCCTAAATATTTCAAAAATTCAGCAGGAGTAAAAACAGGTAAAACAGTATCAACATCAACAGGGTCCAGATAAAATTCAGGAACCGTGCTAACAGCAACAGATCGATTCCTTGGAACTTTGTACAACATGAGCGAGCAACATTTCTGTACATTGAGCTGCAGGCTGCGAGCTGTGAAAAACCGGTAGCATAACAATAAATTGCTCTGCAAACCGGCCTTACTGTCGCTTAGAAGGAGTATGTCGTCGGCAAACGCAAGGCAGTTTGGTTTGACACTCTCACCAAGTGTGAAGCCACCACCTGACCGGTCCAATTCATCAAGAAGCTCGTCCATCACAAGCGAGAACAAAAGTGGCGACATGGGGTCTCCTTGTTTTACCCCTCGCATTATCGGAATTAAATCCAAAACTCCATTAGAGTGCTCAATTTGCGTGAAAGAATTTTTCAAGAGACTGCAGATCAACTGTATGCCATTGGAACAAACGTCCTGACGCTCAAGAGCTCTGCGAATTGAATGATGCGACACTGTATCGAAGGCCTTTGCTACATCAAGGGCAGCAAGGCTCAGCTCTCGGTGCTGTTGCCTTGATAGCGTAAGTGCCGAATTAAGAACGAAAATGTTCTCTCCACATCCATCAACATTTTTCACAAAGGCTTTCTGACGGCGGTTCAGCTCTATATAAGGCTCTAGTCGCTGAGCAATTAATTTCGCAATTGCTCTATAGAACATCGGTGCAATCGTGATCGGTCGATAGTCTTGAGGACTTTGCACTGGGTTCTTCTTTGGTATCAACACTGTCCGATACCTTTTAAACGTGGCCGGAACATCTCCACAGTACAACCATAGGTAGTGGTAGCTCATTTGGCATGAGACTTTTCAGCATTTCGATAGTCACCTTGTCCGGTCCTGCAGCTGACCGTTTCTTAATTTTCGCTAAAACACAAGAAATTTCATCGGCTGTAATAGGCAATAAAATTCCATTGTAAGAATCTGGTCGAGCTGTAGATTTCTCTTTAACAGAAACAGGTGCGTTGTCCATTGGCGAAGGAGAGGCGAAAGTTGTTCGAAAAAATTCGGAACAGATTGGCAGTGGAATAGCATGAGTAGTATTGGTCGGAGCATCGTCCAATACGACTTCTGCCAGCCGAGTCTTGTTTTTGTTGTAAAGCTTTTTAAACTCTCTAAATCGGCGCTGCTTTCGCCTTCGCAGACTTTCCGGCTGATTTGTTGCAGACACGACATTTCGAGAAGTCCAATTCCGCTGAGTAGGCAGAGGCAGTGTTGCCAGTACCGCAATGGCCGAAGGCTCCAAAACTGAACGGCCGTTAATGGCTTCACGGATAAAAACTTGTAAAACACGTCGCAGAGAACCTTCCTGTGCATCGTCACGTATTTCATTCAATAAGAACTCTTCAAGCTGCACGGCGGCATTACCAGATGAACCTCCATCAGCAGTATCACTATCCTGAATGGGCACATTAGTAATCCCTGTGCCACTGTCCATGGTATGTCGTGCATTATATTCGGCAACAATTGGAGAACGGGTCCTCAGTTGGGCAACCAAAGTCTTGTATGTTTCTTTCTTTCGTTGTCCCTTTATCATTTCAACATTGCGTCTGGATCCATGTCTTGTTATAACATCAGGTGCTCCAGCATCTGATTCACGTTAGCAACATTAGCTGGTAATTTGGCCTCAAGACTGGCCAGAGCTTCAATCTCGAATTGCGACCATCGCGCTTTCTTTTCACGTGGCCGATCAGCATTAAATTCAATTGGATGAGCATGTGTACGATGTTGCTGTAGACCTGGTGCACTCCTGAATTGCGCACCACATTCTGGACACATTTCAATCCGCTGAGGGCGAACTCCCCGCGGCTGAGAAGTCTGATCATCAAGTACCGTCCCAGATCCACACCTCACGTAGTGGCAAGCAACAGCATGGATGGTGGCAAAATTGCGGTTGCATTTTGAACAGACGAAGGAACACTTCAGCCTGTGATTGTGTAAATGATCAACAAATTTGCACGCCACCGAGATAACATCCGCACATGAGGGGCACCGGAAAGGCCCCTGATATGACGCAGCCACGAGATCAGCCCCTTCGTCCCCAGCCGTCCGCACAGGATCGCGCAACGGGATTTCATTTTGAGCTTCGGTCATCTTTTTCAAAGGGGTGATCTGGAGACCAGGTCTCCTGATCAGTAAATGCGGGATGAGCGGTCTTTTCGCTTTTCAGTGGGTGACTACCATGCACACCATGGGAACCGCTCTGAGCCACCGAGCAGCCGCACCAAAGCCTCCGGCACACCGGACATTTCCAGAAATCAAATAGACACATGTCCATGCTTTGCCCAAGCTCAGAAGAGCTTTTCCTCATTGAGAGTAACCGTCCCGTTTACTCACAATGTTTACCACATTCATAGCCAGTCAAAAACATCCAGCATACCGAAGACAAGGCAAAGCTGATACCCTACACCGTTAGTTTCCCTGAAGAACGACCTAAGTAATTCCTCAGGTACTTACGTCCCGACCACGAGAAGGTGGCGTAGGATATGGGCGGCAAAGGCAGCAAAGCCAAACAAGGCACTGGAACGAGTTCCAGCCTGCACCGCCTTTTGAGGAACTCCAGAGGATAGTGAAACCAGAGCGCGGGTAGGAGCCTCTCGGGACTTGGGAGTGTCGTGCCACTGTCCCGGTCGGTCGGTGGGGATGCTCGCTCTCTGCAGGACTGACTGGGCGGGCGACAGAGGCTTGACGGGTACAAGAGAAGTACCTGATAGTTGATGTCGCCAGCCCGGATGGTCTAGCAGACGGGCTTGCTGAACCGTTGAGTGGCTGGGCAGTAGACATATTTTATGTTTTCTCTGAAGACGGGTACAGGTGTAGTACCCGAAAGCTCAGATAAAAGCTTTTTGGTGAAAATAAAAGCTTTCTACAAAAAAACGGGGCGGTATACCGTGTTAAAACTTGGACAATTGAAAACTCCCCCCGTATTGAAATTAATATTTTCAATTTAGGGAGTTTGTGAATCTCGTCCGACAATATACAACTAAGCTTCGAATGTGAGTTGTTCTAGACAGAGGAAACCGAGGTCTTAACAAAAGGATAAAGCTTCTTTCCTACCAGGTAGAAAATCGATTACTTGGACATCATAGTTAGAGTTTAGATGGGTTTCATGGAAAAGGATCAACATAGAGCAAATCACATTCGAAGCTTGGTTAAAAATTGTCTAGCGAGATTCACATACTCGCTAAATTTGAACTAATCTTTAAATTTGCTCAAAGACACAAAAGCTCTAAGAAACGAGCATTCAATAATCATCACAAAAGCGGACAAACGCAATTTTGTGGCTGGGTTAGCCAGACAGACATACAACAGTAAAGTGACTGATCTATTAAGCTCTGGCACATATATGCCTATAAGGGATGACCCCACAGAAGATAAAAGAAAATGATTAAAGGACATGCTTTCCCACCACTTGAAGAGAGTAAACAAAAGACTCTTTCTAAACTCACACGGAAACTACATCTCTCATACATTTCTACATGCAAAGAACTCTGTTCCTTAAAAAAGATGCACAAGGAAAGTATACCGTTTAGACGTGTGGTATCAACCTGAAGAAGTGTTACAAAAGATTTCTGCGTATATTTGGAGTAGATATTAAAACCGATTACAGGACACCGAATATCACACACAAAAAATGCTTGGAATTTTGTTTTGGAAATTAGAACTGTACTAATGGATGAGAAGGACATTATGGTTAGCTAAGACGTAAAGGATCCATTCACAAGTGTTCAGTTATACACACATAACTAATGGAATAACTGTTATCTAGGGATACTTCACTCCATGAAAGAACGAAAGTGAACAATTTTCAAATTACGTTATCGATAAAGTTCTGCATGGCGGAAAGGAATCACTTTCACCGGAATGGACAATAATTCAGACAGAAAGAAGGAGCTCCCATAGGAAGTCCGGTATCCAATATATTAGGTGTAATTTTCATGGTAGATTAGGAGAAAAAGGCGTTTCCACCAGGAATACTAGTACACGGCCCTAAGCTCTTCAAACGATATCTGGATGATGTATTCGACGTCCCAAAATAAGGACAAGAAGAAGTTTTAATTGAACATCTGAACAACATCTTCCCGAATACTATCGCATACACAATGGGGAAAGAAACTGAGGGGCTACTTGCCTTCTTGGAGGTTCCCATAATTAGAAAGGACGGACGACTTAAAACGAAGCTTTACAGAAAACCTACGCACTCGGGAATGTGTCCAAATTTCTTATCTAATCATCCTATAGGAGTAAAGAAAGGGATGATTAGTGGAATGGTAGACAGGGAATTCAATGTTTGCAGTGAAGAATTTTTAATAGAAGAAATCAGACACATCCGATTGACTTTACTACATAATAACTACCCAAAATGGCTTACAAACCAATGCATTGAGAGAAGAATTAATGAATGAGGGAAGTATTATCGCACTCCAAGGAGAGCTCACAACAAAAACCAAGAATAGTTATTCCGTATTTTCCTAGAGTAGGAGAATACATTCAAAGTAACTTACAAACGGTTGGGGTTGATATTCTTTTCAGCAGACATGATAGTTTGAGATCTTTCCACCGTACGGACATACTAGAAACCAATCCAGAAAATATACGAGGAGAAACCACGGACATGCAAAAGTTCTGTCCATTTTAAGCCGCAAATTTAAACCAAAATATCTCTCTAATTAATAAACTTTATTGGACCAAATAAGAACTCACACGATCTATGCATTTCTGCCAACGACTCACTAAGGCATTTATTCCAGTAGCATAAGAGGCCGAAGTATTGAAGCAATAAGCTCCTCGAAGGCAGTTTTTGCTTCCTCTTAATTCTTAAACTGTTTCCCCTGCAGGAGGAGCTTCATGTTCCTAAAAATGTGGTGTTCTGTTTGCGATAGTTCTGATGAGTTAGGAGGATATCGAAGAGTTTCGCAGCCCATCTGGTGCAGTTTCTAGACAGTCATTTTTCAAACGTGGGGCCTGGCGTTGTCGTGCAGGAGAATTGGACCCCTTCGATTTAAGAATGCTGGACGTACATTGCGAATATTTCGTGCATTTCTGCACAAAAATCTGCACCGTGTACGTTCATTAGTAAATTAAAAGGGTCCAATTGTGCTGCGCGACAACGCCAGACTCCACACTACAAAAACGACAGTACAGAAATTAGACCACATGGGCTACGAAACTCTTCCTCACCCATCTAACTCACCAGACCTGTCGCAAACAGACTAGCACGTTTCTATGCACCTGCAGAGCTTCCTACATGGGAAACAGTTTAGGAATCAACAGGAAGCAAAAACTGCCTTCGAACAGTTTATTGCTACCAATACTTCGTACTCCTACGCTACTGGAATGAATACCTTCGTGACTCGTCGTCAGAAGTGAATAGATCATGTGGGTTCTTATTTCGACTAATAAAGTTTATTGTTTACACTGTTTTCCATTAAATTTGCGCCATAAAAACGGACAGAACTTTTGTACATACCTAATATATATTAATACTTCATTAAACGCGAATGTGCAGCATGTTATATTGATGAAACGGGACATGCGATGAGTCGAAACTTTGGTAAACACTTAGCAGTATATAAAAAATATAGAAATATGGAAGGAAGACACTAAGGGAAACTGTTACAGGACGCGGATGACACAAGCAAAAGAGCCAAATGAAATTATGCAACAATGTATTAATGGATCGTCAGTAGTGGAACATGCGGTGGGTTGTCCAGATCCAGTTGAAAGTTTGAGGATATTAAGACCGAGAAAGCAAAACAACCACTTTCTACGAAAAGTTTATTAGGCGGTCATTATCCGCCATAAGCGCTGTATTTACTGGGAGGACAGTAATGCAATGAGTGACATTTGGAGTTTGGTGACTACTCTGACAAACTCTTACCGACGACTGTCCCAGAAAGAGAAAGAGTTCACTGCGGTTTTTAAAAAAAAACCCCTAGTTAAAATTCTTTTTTAAACATACTCCAACACAGCATAACCCCGTTTGAAGAGATCGTTTATTAATAAACGTAGAGCTATCCTACACGGCTCATGTACACGACTTCTGTACAAAATCACAAACTATGTCGACTGCACAGCAAGCCGACAGTTCATCAAGCCTATACCTGCTAGACCATCCGTGCTGACAACATCAGCTATCAGGTATAGCGCTTGCACCCATCAACCGCATGTCGCACGCCCAGTCACCCCAATAGAAAATAGCCGTCCCTCAACACAATGAACCTGAAACCCGTCAGAAATCCATTATTCAATTATATAAGAAGTGCACAGGGGGAAGAAACCTTACAATGGTCAAGAGAACTATAGATTGCTACAGTTAATCTCCATTGGAACACAAAAAATTTTCATTTCTTGTTGAGCTGCAGAGATTTGGGCATCCTTCCTAAATCGTTGAAATAGAAAGCTGCTCAAAGGAGGGACAGGAGAACGGACAAAATCGGGCGAGTTTCTGGGTTCGCCCTACTGACGAATAACATCAGACAAAGAAGGAAACCGATGGCTCACCTTACAGAAAGTATTAGATAGAGGAAAGAGTTTTGGAAGAAATTTTGGAAGAAGATACTCTCAAGCATCTTGAAGGATAAGTTGTGTTATCCGCTTTTCATAGAACTCAGAGGGAACTTGACGTTCCTGAACGAAAATTAACCCGGTTGATCTGCTCGAAGTAATGGAAATTCTGTAGGAAGGAGAGTTGGAAAAGCAATTTGGATTTAACAGACAGTGAAAAGATAGTGATAAACCTAAGTTCCAGTAGCCTGAATTTGGAAGAAAAAAGAGTTCTTCCGAAAGGGTTAAATTTCATACCCACACCTTCAAAAAATTTAATATCTGGATCTGTTTAGCAGAGTGGAAAATGGGATAAGGAATGATGAAATTTTGATCTCCGACACAACAAGGTCCCTGTTAGCATTCTGCATTACCAACCAGAAGTATCAACCAGCTATGAACATCACAAGTTCTGAAAACGGGGTCATCAAGGTCTTGAAAAGGCATGAGTCCGTTATGATTACGGAAGCAGATAAGGGCAATATGGTTGTCATCTTAGACAGGGTAACGTATAACAACAAAGTGAAACACGTTTGGAATACTGTAGCTTACACAACGACAAAAAAGACCTTTCGGAGGGGATCAGGAAACATTTCATCCTGGTTTTGTCGCGACTCTATTTGGAAACTAAAGCGGAGAAGATTTCTGGAATCATTAAGAAACCTAAGTACACCACGAATCTTTCTCGTCCTGAATTGTTCTGCTTACCGAAAATATACAAAGTTGGACTACCACTTATACCGGTAGTACCAAGAGTTCAAGGTGTATTTAAAGAACTCTGCAGTTTCGAAGCAAATTTACTGCGACCACTGACAGGGTTACGTCCTTTCCACACATTAAACCCCTCCTCATTTGTGAAAAAATTGAGCAGAGTAAAGCTCCACACTGATGACATCTTAATACGCAGCGACGTCAAAGATCTCTTCACAAGTGCACAATTGGGACACACTTACACTATCATTTTTCACTTATTATCCAAGGAAGAAAACCTTTAAACAAAGAACAAAGCTCAACCCTTAAGATTTGACACAGTTAGTCAAATTTTCTTTCGAGGAACGAAATCACTTTCGTGGGAACGGTAATTATTTTTCTCAAGAAAAGGGAGCACCTATGTGTAGCCCACTGTCTCCAGTAGTGGCAAATATTTTCATATAAGATTTGGAGGATATAGCATTCCAGGACAATCTTTCGGAATCCTGCATAAAGATGATCAAACGATACTCGTAGATGATACTTTTGTCATCTTCGAAGAATGGAAAAAAGCTGCTCTTCTTGAACATTCGAACAACGTGTTTCCTGTTCTTTTTGAGAAACACGGCATATAACCCGTTGGTAATGCTTTATTTAAGCAATCGGAGCTTTCGGTGTCATACCTTGACAACCGTCAGTTTTCGCTGATGAAGGTTGTCAAGGTATGACACCGAAAGCTCCGATTGCTTAAATAAAGCATTACCAACGGGTTATATGCCGTGTTTCTCAAAAAGAATATGAGATCTCACCCCGTTATCTTGAACCCTATTTTCAACGTGTTTCCTGATGACATTATTTTCACAATGGAAAGCGAAGATAAAGGAATGTTAGCTCTCCTGGAGGCCTTAGTAATAAGAGAACAGGGACAGTTAAACACAAGGGTGTTTCGGAAAGCAACTAATTCGGTTAGACTTTTAAATGTGGTATGAAACCACCTGATGAATGTGAAGAACGGGATTATTACTGGTATGGCTGACAGAGCATACAGTCTTTTCGACAGTGCATATCTGGTGGATGAAATTAACCATATAAAACAAACTGTATTACAAAACAGCTATCCTAAGAGCGTTATTGAAGCCTCTGTAAAGAAAAGAATAAAAAGACATAAAAAATTTGGAAATAAACTTACAATTGAACAAGGGAAGAAAACAAATTGCATACCTTAGATCTATTTTCCGTTCAGATAAGTAAAGTTCAGGCAGACATGCGACCAGGGGTAGTTTATAGTATAAACTGCTGTTGCTGTAAACGGTAAACGATATATTCGTGAAACAGGATACACGTTGCCTCACAGACTGAAGGAACACAAAATGGCGTGGACAAGGTACAAGAACGCAGAGAAGAGGTTAAGAAGGGAAATTGCAGAGTTAAGATGGAGGTCACTAATGAGAGAACCGACCGTGATTATGAAAGAAGCAGTGAGTGCCTCAACTTGGGTAGAACATTCAGTAGACTGGCCCTAATGAATAACGAAACCAGTTGTTTGATATTGGAAGATGAACAATACTATAATACCAGTAAAATCAAAGAGGCCTTTTACATTCACCACAACGCATGCGTAAATAGGGATGAAGGGAAAGGTATTAGTAACATTTGGTTTGTTATGACGGTTAAGACAGGATGCGCCTTTGTATAGCCCACCATACATGGGAGGTCAACGTACATGAAAAGTGTGGGTTCCTATTGCCGTTACTTAATGAAAACTGGAACTCAATGAAGGATGATCAGTTGAATCAAGAAATTTCGTAGTTTAAAGAACTGAATTGGTTTTGGTAGTTTTATACAACTTCCACACATGACATAATCTTATTCATTTGCACTTTAACGGTAACTGTCACGTGTACAGTTGCACCTGATCTTGGCACTGAAGACAGCACGAAGATAGGTCCTGAAGGGTCCGCATTTCCAATAAACATTTTATTCTTGGACGGGATTTTGTCGTCCCTCAGCACACTACTTAAAATCTTATCAGTACGGAAAGTTTAAAGTCATACAATACACATGTGGTAACAAGGAAAAAAGTAACACTTGTTAGAATGCGGAAGAGGAGAACGAGAGAAGTTCTGGGAAGAACCGTTTGCTGTTAGAAGTTTACTTAACCCCGGGTCCATCAGAGAAAATCAGAATTTCGGCGAATAAGAGACCAGGGTCAGTGAACTACATTCAGTGTGGTTGCGGAGGTGCATGCACTGAGGGTGAGAGACGCATAACTGGATGCCGTATTTAACACCATTTAGCTGCCATCAATAGACAGCTAAATGACTGAAGAAGACAACTAGAAGAAATAAGCACAGCAAGATCTCAAACAACGGAACCGTTATAATCATGGACGACTGCAACAAAGTTTCTGGACTTGGCTCGAGCATGGTTGAGTGCGCAGTGCTTTAAGAACAGTTCAATTTCTGCACGTTAAAACGAGAAGTGAACCTCAGGCTAAGGAAACTCAAAGAGGCTTTATTTATCCAATTTAACCAATGTACATACACAGACAAAGAGTTTCAAATTAGTAATATTTGGTTTACAGTTTTATCGAAGGGCTAAATGTTCCAGTTACTATGTTTAAACAGGGTACAAATACTAGCAGAAACGAACCAGGTCCAATTAACCGGAATTAGCCCGAGGTGCGATTTTAAAGTACGAAACATTTGATATCGAAAACGTTTTCTTCTATTTAGCGAGGTATGTGCGTAAATTAAACAAATTTTCCCACAGATTCTCCCTGTTGGATAAAGCTTTCTATTTCAACCAAGCTAGTCAAAGCTTCCGGACCTG
The DNA here is from genome assembly GCA_000612645.2 of Trichuris muris. Lineage (NCBI taxonomy): Eukaryota > Metazoa > Nematoda > Enoplea > Trichinellida > Trichuridae > Trichuris > Trichuris muris. The sequence goes on along the minus strand of CBXJ02000151.1, from coordinate 13,705 downwards.
AACATCGGCCCGTCATCCGTGCCAACGAATGTGTAGTCGACTGTTTCATCAGGACCGGGACCAGTCAGAGGTTCCGGACCCAGACATAGGTCCGGAAGGTTTGACTTGATTAGGAGAAATAAAAAGCTTTATCCAACAGGGAGAATCCGGGACAAAATTTCTTTGCACTTATACACATACCCCGCTAAATAGGGGAAAACTTTTTCGTTATCAAAGGTTTGGTATTTTAAAATCGCCCCTCCGGCTAGTCCCGGTTAATTGTCGCTCGTTCGTTTCTGCCAGTGGACGTACCCAGATAAACATGAAAACTGTCAACATTTAGCAGTCCATAAAACTGTAAACCAAATATACTAATCTGAAACGCTTTGTCTGTGTATGTATATTGATTTTGCTGGATAAACAAAGCCTCTTCGACTTTCCTTAGCGTGAAGTTCTGTTCTCGTGTTAACGTGCAGAAATTGAACTGTTCTTTCAACACTGCGCACTCAACCATGCTCTAGACAAACACAGAAACTTTGTTGCACTCTTCCATGATTATATACGGTTCGCTTGTTTGAGATCTTGCTCTGCTTATTTCTGCTCCTTGTCTTCTTCAGCCATTTTGCAATCTATTTATGCCATCTAAATATTGTTAAATACGGCATCCAGTTATGCGTCCCTCATCCCCAGTGCATGCACCTCCTTAACCACATTGAATGTAGTCCACTGACTCTGGTCTGTTATTTGCCGAAATTCCGATTTTCTCTGATGAAGCCGGGGTTAAGTAAAGTTTTAACAGCAAACGGATCTTCCCAGATCTTCTCTCGTTCTCCTCTTCAGCGTTCTAGCAAGGGTTATGTGTCTGAATTGGATAACAATGGATGCGACGCCGGAGCCCCAGGTGTTGAGGAGAGGGACCGCGACCGTGGGAACGTGACCCCGAGAAACGGCACCGAGGACAAAGCTCCGTTGCCGAGCGAACGGGAAAATCCTCAGAGCAGCGTGGGAGCGCGACCTTAAAGCCAGCCGTCGGCGACGTGCGATAATCCCGCGTTCCGCCTCTCCGTAGGACTGCGGGGTCAAGAGGTCTATGGCCGTGAGAAGGGGGAGGCGTAACTATATAAGTGAGACGCCTCGGAGCCCACCGTCTTTCCTGGCTCATCGTTGTCCCGGTCCTGCTAGCTTTCCTCAAGTGCTCCGGTTGCCGCCTCCGCCTGTACAGTCGTGTGCTCTCCCATTAAACGAATATACCTACGAGATGCGTTTCCATATTGGCGCACCTCCCACCGTTGCAACCACAAGCTATCGAGGCACTCATCACACGTTACTGAACTCTGATGGATACAGGTAAATCTTTTGATTTGAAACTCATCCCTGAGTTTGATGGCTCGGCGAGACAATCGGTCGCGGAATGGCTTGAGAAAGTTGAACTGGTGTGTAAGCTGCGGGGAATCGACGACATAGCAACGATCATAGCGTTGCGCCTCACTGGCGGCGCCTTTGCCGTGTACCCGCAGTTGGCAGACAAGGACAGGAAGAGTCCCGCGGAGGTAAAGGGTGCTCTGCTATCTGCCTTCGCGGTAGACCCCTACGTTGCCTACGAGTTGTTCGTTAGGAGGAAGCTCGGTGTTGACGAATCGCCGGACGTATTCTTGGCAGAACTGCGGAGATTGACGTCGTTGTTCGGCGGTGTGTCGGAAAGAACCCTGGCATGTGCCTTTGTGGCCGGGTTGCCAGAGGGCGTTCGACAGCTGTTGAGGGCAGGTTCTCGCATGGAGAACCTTTGCCTGAGCGAAATCCTCACACGGGCCCGGGTGGTGATCGTGGACGAACACCCCCCTGTGAGAGCGAGGGTGCTGTGCTTCGGCACCACAGAAGTTAGAACAGTGTCTCGGACAGATGCGTCCAAGCGACGATGCTTCTCGTGTGGTGGCTTGAATCATTTTGCCAGGAACTGTCCGATTCGACGTAAAAACCTCGACAGTGGTAAGAAAGAGAATGAAGACCAACGGCCACAGACGCGAAACAGTCGTCGCAAAGCATGCAGAGTTCCTGTTCCACAACGACCGGGAAACGATCTCGGGGAGGAGGCCTAAGCGCCAGTCTCCTTCCTATCTCCTTCCTACTTTAACTACATTTATCATACAATTTTACACGCTGAGAAATCTTCTGTCTAACAAAGAGGCACAATCAAAGCATAACGTTTAGATCTGTGGTATCAAGCTGCAGAAGTGTTTCAAAAGACATGTGCGTGTAGTTGGAGGATATATTAAGACCGATTAGAGGAAACCGAATGTTACACACAAAAAATTCTCTGTATTTTGTTAGAGAAAGTAGATCTGTATTAATGGATGAGGAGAGCATTATGGTTATCTACGATGTAAATGACCTATTCACAAGTGTACCAGTTATCCACATATAAGTCATTGAAGAACTGTTATCTATGGATACTTCACTCCATGAAAGAACGAAACTGAACCCTTTTCAGTTAACGTTATTGATGCAATTTTGCATGGCGGAAAGGAATCACTTTCACTGCAATGGACAATATTTCAGACAGACAGTAGCTCCCATGGGAAGTCCGGTATCCAAAATATTATCCGAAATTTTCATGCAAGATTTGGAGAAAAAGGCGTTTCCCACAGGAATACTAGTACACGGGCTTAAGCTCTTCAAACCATATGTGAGTGATGTATTCGCTGTCGCAAAAGAGGAAAAGAAGCAGTTTTACTTGGACATCTGAACGACATCTTCCCGAATACTATCACATACACAATGGAGAAAGGATCTGAGCGAATGCTTGCATTCCTGGAGGTTCTCACAATTAGAAAAGACGGAGAACTTAAAACGAAGGTTTCCAGAAAACCTACACACTCAGGAATGTGTCCAAATTTCTCCTCTAATCATCCAATAGGAGTAAAGAAAGGGATGATTAGTGGAATGATGGACAGGGCATTCAATGTTTGCAGTGAAGAATTTTTAATAGAAGAAATCAGACACATCCGATTTACAATTGAAAAAACTTCTTTTACGGGGTGTTGTGCACATATGCGATCATCGATAACACGGATTTTTCCCCGTTTGAACCCTTTTATTCCAAAAAGGTAAAATCTCCAGAGCTTTCGGGCGCGTACCTTGCGCCCGTCTTCAGTGGGCAAATAAAATATCACTTCGTCGACTGCTGAGCCAGTCAACGGATCAGTAAGCTCATCCGCTAGACCGTCCGGGCTGGCGACATCAGCTATCAGGTACTACCCTTGTACCCGTCAAGTTTCTGTCGCCCGCCCAGTCAGTCCTGCAGAGAGCGAGCATCCCCACCGACCGACCGGGACAGTGACGTAACACAAAATGATTCATTTTGTGTTACGATACTGTCCCGGTCGGTCGGTTTGGAAGCTCGCTCTCCGCGGGACTGAATGGGCAGGCGACGGACGCTGGACGGGTACAAGGTAGTACCTGATAGCTGATGTTGCCAGCCCGGACGGTCTAGCGGATGAGCTTACTGATCCGTTGACTGGCTGGGAAGTCGACGAAGTGATATTTTATTTTCCCACTGAAGACGGGCGCAAGGTACGCGCCCGAAAGCTCTGGAGATTTTACCTTTTTGGAATAAAAAGGTTCACACGGGGAAAAATCCGTGTTATCGATGATCGCATACATCCGATTTACCTTACTACATAATAACTACCCAAAATGGCTTACTAACCAATACATTGAGAGAAGAATTAATAAACCGAGAAACTATAATCCCACTGATAGAAGAGAACACGACAGAAAAACCAGAATAATTATTCCGTATTATGCTAGAGTAGGAGAATACATTCAAAGGAGGTTAAAAACGGTTGGGGTTGATGTTGTTTTCAGTAGATATGATAGTTTGATATTTCTCCTCCGCACGGACATACTAGAAGCCAATACAGAAGATATAAGAGGAGCAACTACAGTGGAACCTCCAAAGTTGACCACCTCTATAAGTTGACCACCACTGTCATGTTGACCACCTCCATATGTTTGACCTTGACCACCAAAGCTGAGACACTGCCTATCAATTACTACATGTTTTGACCTCCATAAGTTGACCAGCAAAATGCCGCGAACATTAAAAACTGAAGTTTGCTTGTGTTACCAGTGTGAATGCATGTGTCATGATCGTGAGCGTGTTCTCACATATGAGCATGTGTCAACACTGCATCATGTGGAACAGAAATCATTAACATGTGGAAATCATTAGCATGTTTGTGTTATCAATGTGCGCGAATGTATCATGACTGCTTCTGCCATAGCAGCGCGCATCTGCGACAGTTCGCATTTGTGCTCCCTTTACAGATTGGCAAAAGCATCACTTGCCCTCTTGCTAATTCACGAGCGCTTGCCTGATTTAGAAGAAGAAAGCGATAGCGATGCAGAAGTCGAAAAGACACTAACAGTTGACGACGTTCGCCATTCTCTACATCAGCTGAAGTTATTTGCAGCTGAAAAGTGCCCCGATATGTTTAATGCAATAGTCAACGCTGACTTTGCTTCCACCACTTATGTCTGCACCATGAAAACAAAGCAGACAACGTAGACTCTTTCTTTAGATGTGCAACGATCGGGTCATAAAACGCACTGATTGTAAACCACTATTTTACTTTTATTGTCTTAATACTAATTTAGTTTTTATTATTTTACTTTCACAACGTTTCTTCATATAGATTACTGCATTCCTTCATTAAAGTGCTTGGAAGGAGTTCTGGTGTTTACGACTGAATTCAAGCGGGTACTCCATATGTTGACCACTTCCACAATATAAGTTGACCAATCTCTTACCGCCCCTGAGTGGTCAACTTATAGAGGTTCCACTGTAGGTATGTGCAAAAGTTCTGTACGAAGTATTGGAAGCAATAAACTGTTCGAAGGCAGTTTTTGCTTGCTCTTGATTCTTAAACTGTTGCCACTACAGGAAGTGCTCCTGGTGCTTGAGAATGCGGTATTCTGTTTGCGACAGATCAGGTGAGTTAGATGGGTGAGGAAGAGTTTCGTAGCCCATGTGGTGGAGTTTCTGTACTGCCATTTTTGAAATGTGAGGTCTATCGTTGTCGTGTTGCAGAATTGGACCCTTTCGATTTACGAATGCTGAACGTACACGGTGAATTTTTCGTGCATTTTTGTACGAAAATTTGCGGCATATTTTTCCATTAGTAAATCGAAAATGTTCAATTCTTCTGCACGACAACGCCAGACCCTACATTTCAAAAGTGACAGTACAGAAACTCCACCACATGGGCTACAAAACTCTTCCTCACCCATCTAACCTACCAAATCTGTCGCTAACAGACTACCACATTTTTGTGCACCTGCAGTACTTCGTGCAGGGGAAACAGTTTAAGAATTAAGAGGAAGCAAAAACTGCCTTCGAACAGTTTATTGCTTATAATGCTTCAGACTCTTACGCCACTGGAATGAATACTTTAGTGATTCGTTGGTAGAAGTGTACAGATCATGTAGGTTCTTGTTTCGACTAATAAAGTTTATTCTTTACAGAGATATTTTGGTTTAAATTTGCGGCTTAAAAACGGACAGAACTTGTGCACATACCTAATATATATCTCATCAAATGCGAATGTGCAGGATTTCTAATTGGAGAAAACGGACATGGGAAGCGCCACAGGTTTGGTCAACATTTAGCAGAATTTAAAGATATCGAAATATAGATAGAAGACTCCGAGGGGAAACAGTTACCGGATGCGGATGACACAAGCAAAAGAGCCAAACGAAATTATGCAACAATGTATTAATGGATCGTCAGTAGTGGAACATGTGGTGGGTTGTCCGGATCCAGTTGAAAGTTTGAGGATATTAAGACAGAATACAAAACAACCACTTTCTACGAAAAGTTTGTTAGGCGGACTTTATCCGCCATAACCCCTGTATTTACTGGGAGGACGGTTATGAAATCAGTGATATTTGGAGCTTGGTGACTACTCTGACAAACTGTTGCCGACGTCCGCCCCTGAAGCAGAAACAGTTCGCAGCGGTTTTCAAAGAAAAATCCCTAATTAAAATCTTTTTTGGAAACATATACCAACACGGTATAACCCGTTTTAAGAGATCGCTTATTACTAAACGTAGAGCTTTCGGGAACGGCTTATGTACACTGCGTCTTATGTTCGGGAACGGCTTATGTATCCAGTGTCTGCTGCTGTGCATGAATTTTCTTCCTTTTGTATATCGACGCGAATGATAAGCGGTTTGCATACGCAGACAGCGAATCGGACTCGCAGTCAAAAGCTGGCGAGGTGGATACCACACGAACTGAGCGACGCGCAAAAAATGGCAAGGTTTGACATCTGCTCTGCCTCGCTCATACGTAAGGAAAACGATCCTTTTCTGAAACGCATTGTTAGGTGCGATGAAAAATGGTGCCTGTATGATAACAGGAAGCGCACAGCAGTATGGCTCGATAAACAGGCGCGGCCAGAAACCTTTCCTAAGCCAGATCCGCACGCGAAGGTGATGCTATCGGTTTGGTGGTGTTCCAACGGTGTGGTTCACTATAACTTCACCAGACCCGGTGAAAGCATCACGGCAGATGCCTACTGCCGTGAATTAGAGACGGCATTCAAAAAATTGGCTGAAATGTGGGGATCACTGGCAAATCGAAAAGAACCCTTGTTGCTCAAGACAACGCCCGACCACACACATCATTAAAGACCCGCCAAAAGTTGAACGAGTTGGGTGTCGAGGTCCTACCCCATCCTGCTTATTCGCCGGATCTGTCCCCTACCGACTATCATGTTTTCAGGGCCCTCGACGCATTTCTCCAACAGAAAGTGTACACTGAACACAGGGACCTCGAAAATGACATAGCGCATATTTTTGAATCTCGCACCCAAGAATTCTATCGCATTGGAATTAATTCACTTTCAGAACGTTGGCGGAGATGTGTTCTTTCGAATGGTGAATACTTCATCGAATAAAGTTAACATTCGCTTGAGATCTAGTCGTTCAAACATAACCATCAAAATCCGCAACTTTGATTGCTCCAACCTAATAGATACCCGCACTGTGATGGAAGAGTTAATACAAAAGTCAGCAGTAGTAGAACACGCAGCTGTATGTAGACAAGGATTCAATGTGATCAGGTTATGTAATGAGAATCACCACACGCGCAGGAAAATCAAAGAAGCAATGTACATCAAGCATAACCGTTGTTTAAACAAAGACAAAGGTATGCTTGTGACATTTGGACGAGTTTAATCCAAAGAACAAAATGCTGTAAACTAGAAAGGTCTGTGGGAATTATACAACGGAATCACTGACACAGCGAGACGCTGAAGACGGAGCGGGAAAGCTCCAAAGCTACGTTGATATTCGATTTGTTTCAAGGATTTTGTACGACTGGCACCGTTTTTGTTGACTTTTATTTTATTTTTCCTCGGAGCTTTCGGGGTAGCTCACACCCCGTCATCAGCGACTACTGAGAACGATCAACCAGTAGTCGGTGATAAAGGGGTGTGAGCTACCCCGAAAGCTCTGAGGAAAAATAAAATAATAGTAAAGAAAAACGGTGCCAGTCGTACAAAACCCTTGAAATGCACACTTACACCGTTACGATGAATCCAATCTTCAATTCGATTTGTTCGAAGAATAAAACAGGATACATACGCCGTAAACTTCCATAATGAGAACAAATCCTGTTACAAGCCCTATATATATATATATATATATATATATATATATATATATATATATATATGAACGAATTGAGCAGTCACGGAAAAATTCTACCCGTATAATAATAAAGTCAGTTTCTAAGGGCCACGTTCATGGAAAAAAGTTTATTATAAGCCACGTTATCCGTTATTAGCCACGTTCATGGAAAAAAGTTCATTTCCAAAAAGGAACAGTGGCGCACGATGGTCAAAAGCGTAGCTTTCGGGTCATCCTAGACCCGCCCTCAGCGCGGTCTGTGCTCGGCCCTCCCCCAGGTTTGGCTTTCAAGGAGGGTCCCTCCACTCAGCGAAGTCACAGTGGAGCCCGTCAGATCAATCTAGATCCATCGGGGCTGGTTCCACTGTGGCCGGGTGTCGGAGCCTTCTCCCTTACGAGCATCCCCGGAGGAGGCACGTTGTCCAATATACAGGGGGTCCTCGTTTAACGTCAGGATGCGTTCCTGGAGAAGTGACGTTAAGCGAAAACGACGTTAAATTAAACTGACTTTATTATTATTTTGATAGGGGCTGCGGGGATGCGTTCGCAGCCCGTGATGGCGGCGCCAAGAAAACTGAGACTTCCGGAGCTATTCCACCGTGCTCTGCGGTAGCTATAAGTTACCTTAAGATATTAGCAAAATAAAAATACCTTTTATTCAGCTCTATTTTTAGTATTTCCGAGTAGCTGAAGTAATACTGATATTACAGGCTACCAATATAGCCCATGTTCATGCTTATCTGTGCTGCAAAAACGTATCCAGTGTCTGCTGCTGTGCATGAATTTTCTTCCTTTTGTATATCGACGCGAATGATAAGCGATTTGCATACGCAGACAGCGAATCGGACTCGCAGTGACCACGCAGGGGTATGGGCGCGTCCAAGTTATAGCGAACACTTAACCGGAAGAGGAGGCCGTCTGTCAGCAACCTCCGTGCCCCCTCGTCAGACTTTGCCAGAGGGCCTCACTGAGTAGGCGCTGACCAGACGCATCATACCCTGGTGGGTGCTGGGCAGTCGCATCGTCCATCATAACGATCCTATTCATTTCAAACTGACAGGTAACTGTTACTGCTGGGCAGAGTTACACTAGCCAAATGGGCGAACCTGTCAATCTTTGTGTGTACTGTATTTTTCCGCCCGTTCACTAGCGACGTTATAGCGAAAACGACGCTAAGTGTGAAACGACGTTAACCGAGGACCCCCTGTATATATATATATATATATATATATATATATATATATATATATATATATATATATATATATATATATATATATATATATATATCATGCTTATTTTTCTCTTTGACGGGGTAGAAGCATATCTGCAAACAAATCAAACAAATTCGAACACGGTATAACCCCATTTGATCAGAGCCTTTATTTCTACACGTAGAGCTTTCGGGTACTGCTATCGTACCCGTCATCAGTACAAAACACAAAATATGTCGACTGCCCAGCCAGCCAACGGTTTCAGCAAGCCCCTCTGCTAGACCATCCGGGCTGGCGACATCCACTATCAGGTACTACCCTTGTACCCGTCAAGCGTCAGTTGCCCGCCAGTCAGTCCTGCAGAGAGCCGGGACTTCCTAGCATCCCCACCGACCGACCGGGACAGTGTCACGACACCAAATGAACAAACGACAGTAAACGCTGCGCCCGTCGGTGTCTTCTGCTTTAAAACGGCCGGGCTTTAAAGTCACGCTCCAGGTTTTCTCGATCTTTCATCGTTTTTGTCCCCATCCGATGTTTCTGCCTTCTTCTGTCGTTGTTATTTCGTCTCGTGCCCCGTGTGGCACTTTTTCATAGGGATTCTTCCTTTTTCATACAGGGGTAGTTAATCAAATAACAAAGTTTTCACACGGTATACACCCCGTTCTTGTAAAACACTTTTACTTGCTAGCTTTCGGGTACTGCTCCAGTACCCGTTGTCAGGCAACGACATATTAAGTCCACTGCGCACTCAGCCGACGGTTCAGCCTGCTCCACTGCAGAAGACACTGATGGGCACAACGTTTACTGTCGTTTGTTCATTTGGTGTCGTGACACTGTCCCGGTCGGTCGGTGGGGATGCTCGCTCTCTGCAGGACTGACTGGGCGGGCGACAGAAACTTGACGGGTACAAGGGTAGTACGTGATAGTTGATGTCGCCAGCCCGGATGGTCTAGCAGTGGAGCATGCTGAACAGTCGGCTGACTGGGCAGTGGACTTAATATGTCGTTGCCTGTTGACGGGTACTGGAGCAGTACCCGAAAGCTAGCAAGTAAAAGTGTTTTACAAGAACGGGGTGTATACCGTGTGAAAACTTTGTTATCTGTTTCGAATTATAGAATAAAACAGGATCATATACTCCGAAAAAGTTATTAATAATATATTCACGGTTCCCCGTTTCTTCAGCAATCTTTTATTGACTTCTCGTCAACAGCGGAGCTTTCGGACCGCTCATGGTCCGTCATCAGCACATAGGAGTCACTGCGCAGTTAGTCTTTGGTTCAGCAAGCTACTCAGTTGAGCTGAGTAGCTTGCTGAACCAAAGACTAAGTGCGCAGTGACTCCTATGTGCAGATGACGGACCATGAGCAGTCCGAAAGCTCCGCTGTTGACGAGGAGTCAATAAATGATTGCTGAAGAAACGGGGAACTGTGAATATAACTTTTTCGAACAAATCCAACCCGTTACGAAAAATGAATTTGATTCAGGATCATATACTGTAATAATGTCACAAGAAAAAATATATAGGTGGATTTCCAAACAGGAGAGAAACAATTATTTACTAGCACATGCATTCAAGAAACGCGAGAACAAACACAGTGATGCCAAGTTTTGAATGCCACAATGAAATACTTAAATTATTATTGAAATTTCTTTAGAATTTCGTTTTTGAATGTATTATGTTACTAGCATTATGGTTGCACAATTTCTTTTCCTTTTTCACGGACTTTCTCCTGTTTAGTAAAAATTTTTTATTCTTCCCGTCTCTGAACACATAGCTAGCTTTCGGACCTAACCTGTTTTGGTCGCTGTCGAGGTCAGATGGAGGGGATGCTCGCACTTCTGCGTGACTGAATATGCAGGAGATGGACGCTTGAGGGGTCGGGTTAGACCCCAAAGCTGACGTCGCTATACAGGTTCATCGGGCGGAGGAGAGTTCTGAACCAAGACAGACTTGCCAGTGATCATTAAACGCTGACGATGGACCAGGTTAGGTCCGAAGCTAGCTACGCGTTTAAAAAACGAGAAGAATAAAAGATTTTTATTAAACGGGAAAGAAATCCGTGAAAAAGGAAAAGAAATTATGAAAAGATTCCCGTTACCAACAATAAAGGCAATCGAATTATGGCAGCACATTATTTGAATTGACTATTGAACCACTGAAACCGTTCCTGAAAGATTTTTTATTGTTCACTATAGCTTTCCAGGTCACTTTTCCCCCTCAGCAACAGAAAGATTAACAGCCGCTCGTGTAGTTAATTTGTGCGCTAGTACAATTGAAGGATCACACACACAAGTGGTTGTGTAATCTTGCCGCTAAATACTGAGCAACAAGGACCTTGAACTCTACGGTGATAAATACCCCGAGCATCAAAAAACGGTAGCAGTCGTTAAATAATTCAAGCAAACTGCATTTTTGCTTACCCAACAGTACACATAGCGATAATGAAGTAACATGGAATCGTGCTAAAAAGAGATTGAGCTAGCGAGTTCACTATTCGAACGGTAGTGTCGAAGGTGCTTGAGGGGAAAGACGGGCATTTACTCAACTAGAAGTTAATAATACTATAATCACTGTAATAACAGGAACGCTCACTTGGACCATTGTGTTAACCACGTTCATTCGTTAACCAAACAGATCTGTGTTTTCACTCGTGACTTTCATTATAGTTCATTCACCACTGCACGGTAACACCAATCCCTGTGCATCGATGCTGAATCTCACGGAAGCAGTGCAATCCTATAAAACATTATCCGTAGGTACAGCAAACTGACAAGACAACCTTTTGTCATAATGCTAATATCATAATCAGCCTAGTTTAATTGCGCAATTTGAAGAAAACAAGAAAGAAGCAAACAGCATAATACATAACAAAAACTAAGTTCGTTTGTTTCCAGTTAATTTTAAGAAAGTATGATTATGCGAATTCTTCAAGTCCCATCCTCTTCAGAGCCGTTGACAGAAACATCTGTCATTAAATTAATTATATCGATAAAAGATTAACAGTGGCTACTTATGCTTTTGACAGCTCTCAAGGTCGGAGCTAACAGAGCCGCACGCACTTTCTCCATTCAATAATATTTGATTTAATTAATCTTAACGGGATTCAAGCCGTTGATTTCTTGATATTAAATATGAGGTCATATCCCGTATTTCGAAATCCTATTTTCAACATCATAAGAAGTGCTCAAGGCGCACAAGCTCTGAAACTTACTAGGACCTTTGAAGGCATTTGGATTCAATTGGAGATGGTTAAGACAAAACTGGACTTCCTTAAGAACTGCCGGGATTTTAAAGTCCTTCCTGTATCTTTTAGGCTAAGGACTGGACAACTGAGAAACAAGAGAACGGAGAAAATCTTGCTGGATGTAGGCTATTCGTTGTTGAGGAACACAATCAAAGAAAGACGTAAAGAACTGGCAAGATTGAACCACTTATGGACTGCACAGAGAGAGAAAGAGAGAGAAAGATTGGTTAATGTAATAAACACAGAGGTCGTTTCCGTACTTCAGAATATGATCGGGCACTCAACCTTTAAAATCAAGCGGCATGAACAACAAAGTTTGGAGTGCAAGTTCAACAGGTTGATTTTGACACGGTCATGGGAATTCAGATCCCAGAACAGGAGACCGAGAGGAATCAACGTACTGACTCCGGATGTTGACAAGGTCCTTAATCTGAGCTCAAAAAGGTTGACAATAGCAGAAAAATGTGTCCTAGCCAAAGGAATGAATTTCGTCCTTAATTCAAAGAGAATTGACTACGTTGATCTTATTAGCAGGGTTGAAAGTAGCATTAGGAATGTAGACCAGACAAGGGATGATCAGGTGCACGATTGAACATTGCCTCATGGTTAGAAAGTATCATCCTGTTAGAAACTTGCCTAAGAAGGAAATAGATACCATTAAGATCATAAAAAGTGAACAGTCAATTATTGTCACAAAAACGGATAAAGGTAATCTGGTGGTTATATTGGACAGGGAAGAATACAGCAACAAAGTTACTGGTTTGTTACACTCTGACACTTATACAGTCTTACTGAGAGACCCTACCGAAGATATCAGGAAATCTTTATTACGCAAAATCTCGGTTTTGTTTGATGAAACGAAAGAAAAGAAGCTGTCCGACATAGCTCGACTATTACATTATACGACCAATTTCTCTTGCCTTGAATTTTTTGGATTACCGAAAATTCATAAAGCGAGGATACCATTGAGGCCAGTGATTTCCAGCAGGGAGAGCGTTACCAGTGATATTTATGACTTTCTGGCCAAATTGATTAACCCATTAGTTGGGAAGAGGCAGTCTCACGTAATTAAAAATTGGGACTTTTCTAACGGTGTAATTGAAAATGATTTAATAGTACGACAGACACCGTTGAATAGACTGTATTAAGAGAACCGAAGCTTTTCGGGATCAACCGTATCCCGTATTCAGCGTAAATAATGGAGAAATTACAGTAGTGTGGTGTAAGACAGGATGGTAAGGTGTATGCTTTAAACCAAGAATGAGTTTAAAACAGTTTGGTCAACTGAAACTTTATATGAGTCTTGAGGCATCACAGCAAGCTTTTTCTCTGATAATGGAATTCCAAATATCACTGACTTCTAATCCAGGCTCTCGGTTAATTGTAACATTGTGTTTTATGAAAAGCGCTTCTTTGATTTTCTCAAGTTAAAGCGCGTCTCATAGCAAAGGATATGTGGATTAAATGGACAGGGCAATGGGCAGCATGTTCCACTACTGCCAATGCTTTAATCGCTTGGTCCGTGATTTTAGTAGGATCCAACGATTGTCGCGGCCCCTTGTGTGATACTGT
>CBXJ02000149.1:0-22729 GCA_000612645.2 Trichuris muris | reverse complement strand
TTACTATAGGGGCTACTACACTGTTATGTCAATTATGGGCTACATAAGCGTGGCACTTTTCATCACAGGCATTTTGAAGAGAAGCAAACACGTCGACTCACGTAACACTGCCAATAAAGCAAGTGGCAATGTGCAGGCAATAATCGTACTGTGCTCTGCAGTTGGGCTGCATGCTATTGTTCAAAATATTGCCGCAATATATTCGAAACGAGGTTATATGACCAACCTATTGCTCAGGCATGTATGGGTTATCGATGCACTGTCGTTCACGTTCTATCCGCTTTACTATTTTATCTCCGAAGCATGGTGGAAGGTCACTCCTGAACAAGACACCATACAAACACTGTGGACCACATGAAAGTCCGCTAGTTGTTGGCGCAGTAGCTTCGTTTGCCACGTCAATCATGGAACAGCGCAGATAGGCCGATTAACGAACGATTCCCCGATCAAGTGTCGAAAGCTTCCGAGCCGCTGACGTACAACAATTTTACTCGTCTGGTGGGACGCTGCTGCGAAAAGACACGCACTGATAACGCATGTTACTATGGCGCTAATTTCAACGCACGCATTACATATCCATTAAACGATATGAGACAAGTAGTCCTATTGCCAAAACTTCCCGAACGCCTGTTCTTGATTTTTCAACATTGCTCGTTCGGGATAAATAAAATTTAATGATCACTTACGTTGCGCAAAGCGTGATCTGCTTCTCTGAAACACGCGCGAAAGCAGCGCAGTCCGAAACCATCGTTACAGAAATATATTAAATAGAATATGATTACAAAGATGGAACGCATTTGGACAATAGGAAAAACGCACGCCTCCATTAATAAAAACTAAATGATCATCAATGACAATAACGGAGATGACTTTGTACGAATTAACACGCATATTGAAAATTTACCTCACGTGGCAAGCAGAAGTTAAAACTTGCGTCAATTACCTTCGCTTACACTAACTTGTGTATAGCTAAACATACTAAGAGTGCTTCGGCTAAACGGGAGAACAATCCAATTAATAATAAATATTATTCGTCAGTCTCAAGAAAAGAAGTTCCAAGTCTGACGGATGACATCGAAAAATATCCCTTTTTTAAATAACCGATAGTACTTACTGGATAACGAATGAAAGACGACCTTATGGAAAACAGAGTAAACCTTTTCTAAAAGCTCACTTTGTTTTCCTTACGGTCGTTTCCTCTAGACTAGACGGATTAACGACGGTTGGCTATACAAAGACTCAAAAAATAGTGGCTGCAACCAACCCGACCGTACAGTGATCAGCCACTCTCGACTGCTCACCAGTGTCCTCAACACGACAACACACGAATCGGTAGATATCGGGATGAATACCACTGGTACGCAATAAACGTTCACCTCCAAAGTCCGTAAAACTGGAAATGCTTCGATGCAAACAAGCAATGTATCTAATGAATTCCACATAATGGCAGGAAAGAAGAGTTCTAATTGAGAGGTCTAACGCGGCGCCTACAGTCACGGCGGTTTCCTATTCCAATCCAACAAGTCCTCAAAGTATGACGGGCTATCGTTTAGCACCCTCTTAGTAAGCAGGAGCAGCCTTACTTTCACAAATATTTCAACAACAACTAAGCGACGCAAGAATCAAGGCGGATTGGATCACTGTGTCTTGGAAATACATGAACCAGTAGATGTGAACCCAAGTCATTACTTCATGTAAACTTCAATGGTTTAGCCGCTTATTAAACAAACTAAACAAATTATTGCGAACATTAAATTTAAATATTATTGCGAAAAGGAAAATTCGTAGGCGGGGCGAGGGAACTTCGTTACGGGACTAGCATCCTCGCCAACTCATCCTTCTACCCATCGACCGGTAAAGCCGCTCTTCAAGCAGACCAAATGGCAAAAGCAGTGCCCTGATAATGGGTGTAGCCCCAACCTCCTCCCGTTAGCATTTCAAGAATGGTACGATTGGTGTGCTTGGCACTTGTACCACCCCTTCTTTACTTGGGCTACCAAATTCGTACACTCTAATATAGACACCGCAAGTCAGGTATCCAGGGGCGGTAAAACCAATGGTTCCCTTGTCTACATGGCCCTGCTTGAGGCGGTATTCGTACAGAAACTGATCGGCAATGAAATAATCAGACTGCAGCACAGGACTGTACAGAAGGTGCAAAGTGACCAATTCAGGACAATAACCTTCAGGACGTGGATAAATGCAACCAATGATTGATAAGTCGTGGTAACGACTGTTTCCGAGAATATCGGGTGGCTAACAGGGGCGTTGAGCATCCTACGGCTGTATCCCTGTGAGAGCATTACCAACACCAAGCAAATGCTTCTTGAAGGAACAATACACTTGTATGGGTAACAGGAAAAAATTGCAAAACTGACGCTGCAATTTTTTCCTGTTGCCAATACAAGTAAATTGTTCCTCCAAGAAGGATTTGCTTGATGTTGGTAACGACTGTTATCCTTTCTCATTTCTCCGTAGACTTGTAGGCCGGTCACCAATAAGTCTGACTGTATGGGGTTGTCGAACATTCTATACAAAGGTATTCTATTCCCTAAAAACACATTTTATAATCGAGCTGTCATAAAAGCTACAAGCTCCGCCATACTGCGTATGCCATCCACTAGGAAACACCAATTTTGAGCAACAAGTGCCAGTAGCAGAAGAGATTTAACACCAAACATTATTGGTTTATCGGTCGACAAGCAGCGCTAACGATTCTGCACTCAATATATACTATTTCACGAAAGCTGAATCGTATGTACCTTGGACAGGTCGTACAGGAAATTAGTATTTGTACAGACAAATTCTTAATCAGTTCAATAGACCCCAATGAGGAAAACGGTTGCGCAAGAACGTGGGTTCAGAGTAACAACGTAAAGTACAGTACAGCTGGAGCATCCGCAAAGAAAACCGCATTAAAACCAAAATGTTTTCGTTCCAGTAGATGGCACACCACTCATGTGAGGTTTATGTGATCTTCATTTTAAGATCACCAAGTCTTATTATTAATAGAGACGATCATGCCAAACTCGGTTTCCTCAGCTAAACAACTTTTACGAAACTGTTCTGCATAAGTATTGCAAATCAGGGATGGTCGAAATTCTTCTTCCGGCTATTCGTTCTGCTATGATGGGTTTCTTGTACGGCTTGTGTCCGTTTGGAAGTTAAACGTGTCCGAAGACCTATTGGCAAAAAACGCACTACCAACGGATGGATAGGCAGTCATTAGGAAAGTATTTTTCAAGACACAGTGAACCTTTCGTAGCTTTCAGAACTACCTTGTTCCGTCTTCAGCGAAAGTACCACGGCACGATCAACATTACCATTCGCTGAAGATGGAACAAGGTAGTTCCGAAAGCTACAAAAGGTTCACTGTGTCTTGAAAAATACTATCGTAATAACTGCCCATCCATCCGTTGGTAGGACACCTTTTGCCGACATATTTTCCGGTACGTTCGACTTCCAAAAGGGCACAAGCCGTACAAGAAACCCATCATGCATAACCGTTATAAAACATCCTATCTTCAATATTCCCACCGGTCTTTTGGCGAACAACACGTCGTGCCAACAGGACACTGCGCGCCGCGGAGCTGACCCAGAGGTTGAGAGGTCAGGACTACCTGACGAAAACATCGGAGGGTCCTTAGCCACTGCTCCACTTCGTTGACCTGTCGTCCAATGTCAGATGACGTCTGACCTTCTTACGTTGGTAAGTGGGGATATATGGAGAAGACAGGGGAGTTGGGATGATTCGGAATGGTGCGCTGCGCGTTGCGAGACTGTTGTTCGACAAAGTAAAGCATTCTATTCTGTTACAGGTCTCATAAGCAAGAAAGATTAGTAACAAGGCATTTCATAATGGTGATATGATACGGCTTCTTGCTGTATGACCTTTATTCAGCGAGCAGAGCTTTCGGAACTAACGTCCTGAAAGCTCCATGAAGAACTGTTTCGCCATCAACGGGATTAAGCCGTGTTCTGGAATAAATATATAAGGTCATATCCCGTAGCTAGGATTCCTATTCTTAAACTGGTCCCATATAGTCATACAGTCAGGAAGTGTCCGAGGAACCGCCTTTCAAATTTACATTTCACATTCGTCTGTTTCAGGTAACTCCTAATCGTGTTTTAGACAACAGCAGTCTCATTTCTGGGCAAACAATAATTGCCAATTTCAAGAGAACTACTTCCCCGTTCATCAAGCGCCATAGCCTACGGACAGCCAAAGCGATTTGTACTCGCAAGTTGCGCAAACAAAAACTCAGCGGAATCTGAGGCAAGCAATAACGCGCTGCGCACATTCATCCTAATCTCGGAAATGCAAACTATTCCTGGAATGTTACAAAACAAGCAGGTTCAATGGCCCCGCTGCATGAAGGAAAACGTTAGGACGCGCACAAAGCCTTTCATATCTTACTCATATCTTACTGCTACCGAGACGGTGCTCAATAAGCACACGAAATAGAAGCACCTGCTTTAGTTTTCAGTAGATTGAGCACAAATTATACGATCCCGACAGAACGCAGCCTATACAGTTTAGCTTTCTTAAAATACGGACAAAGACAGATCGTTCACGCTTCCTAGAATCGCGCAGCTTAACAGAAGCCTAAAGATCTCAGCAAATTCAGTTAAGGTAGCGTCTGAAGAACTGAAATTCAAAAGGCAACAAACTGGCGTAACAATTCCATTCCATTACAAACCTGCCAATCACAAACAACAGCTAAAAGCTTAATGTCAAACCTTCGCTGTTTAAACTTTAAAACAATTTACGGGAGCGTTGATACCGAAAATCAAACAGTCGCTGCCTTTGTATGCAGCATTGACCGCTTGTGTGAAAGCCAAGGCGCTCGCTCATCTGCAGTACAATGCCTCGCTGTCGCAGACGAAACAAAAAATTGATGGTCAACTTCGCCGCCCTTGTTGCCAGGACGGGCAAGGAGCAGGGAACGCAGATAGCTCAAGATGAAGTCGACAGTGGAACAGCGGTACGGATGTTTGTCGCTCGCCCAGTCAAGGGTGCGCGCAAATCTTACGCATCTTTGCTAGTAGGTGAAACTTGGGCAAACGCCAATTCAACAGCCGGACTTCGACTATGGTACAATGAAATTGCTGTCAAATATCTACAACAGCATGGACCAACTAAAGCTGGCGCAAAATATCAACGACGGGCTGATTGTTGCTATCCTCAGCGATCTAGGACAGGTTTTCCTGCATCCGGATTCGAAAACTGCCCTGATGACCGGACAAGGTGGCAAGCTGCCCGCTCCGGCAAGAATTGAGAATTGCGACCTGCGCGAACTGCGTGGCCGCCTGGAAACGCTGTTGAATGATCCAAACGTACAGTATCTGGTCTGATGGACTAAGCCGACTACAAGCGCGCTTCCATTTCAGATCGCAAAGGACGAAGCAAAAGTAACAGCCATCAAAACGGTACTTAACGCTTTGGATGAACAAATTCTAATTCAACTTATACAATTGGCCGACATATACCAAGCTCTTGGAAAGGATATCGAAATTCCCGAGGAAAAAGTGATCAACTTGATCGAAAACCTGTCGAAAGATGGAATATGCTCCCCTGACGAGGTGCAAGCCATTTTGAAGAACTTCGTCGGAGGCAACAACCAAGCTCTAAGACCAGCTCTTATTGCCCACACAATGGGCCCAGAAATCGTTGTACGACAGGACGGCAGAATCGCCACCAAACGCAGTATGATGTTCTCGGTGGAAACTCAAAATGAAATCGAACGAATGGAAGTAGGCTGCTGAGAAAACGTCTGAACATATACTTTTCATGTTTTATTTAAGGTTGTCGCGTACGGAGACACCGGATTAGTCGTTCTTGTACCGCGGGTAATTTCTCCCCTTTTACATTACAGCTAACTCATCAAACAGAACGTAGCTACACCAAAGCGACGAGCATTACTTAACATGAACATTTTATTACAATCCATAGTAGAGCCATTGCGAACGGAATTAATATACGCTGCCAAAATTAATCAATTTAAATTTAGGGAGCAGTGGTCCCACCACCGCCTCCAGGAACCGAAGCCGCAGGAATCGTAGGATGAGTGTCAACAAAGTCGTTCCTGACAAGAATACATTTAGAGGGGAGGTTTCGGTGTGAACCCAGAAAAGTATACACAAGAACGATTCAAGGAACTCAGGTGGATAAAAGAATTGCCGAAGCTGAATAAGCCGCAACTTCAAAAGCTAATGGACAAATTGCGCAGTGCGCAGAGTAGTCCCAATGACCATCATGACGAAACCAATGGCACAGGTAGCGGTCATATTACAACTGACAGTTGCCAAATTGCGGATGAACCAGGAGAACAGTTGAGTAACTTGTATTATAACACAAGAAGTATTAAGACGCAGCTACGTGTTAGGAAAACAGCACTGCCCAAAAGTCTCTACGAATTAGTCATGAAGCACGCACTTCAAGGGAAGATACAAACTTTCAATGAAGAGGGTTTCACGTGAGAACTTGACAGATTTATTTCATCTGATTTTCAGGTGACCATTTTAGATCAACACCCGCCATACGTGATACACCCAACTCATTAGCACTGCAAGCTGTGCAAATACTAAACAGGGCGGAAAATGGAAAAAGAAGTCTGTCTGATATGGAACTGAAATTTGTAAATAGACGATTGAACCGTCTGCTTATTCGAATTATGCGTTTAGATGAAAAGTGTTGTCGAGCTTAACATTGACATACCGTTGAAACAACTGCAAAAGACGCTGAACGTTGGTCTGCTAGCGGGAATGGTAACTGAAAAAACTCGCAGCGCTATTATGGGCACCTTGACAAAGCGGGCACACGAGGAAAAATTCGTAAAGCTGTACGACGTACGAAAAATTTTCAAAGATTCAAGGAACTTGTAGTCCATTTCCCCTATTGTTGCAATTAACGCGTCAGCGATTTATTCAGCAAATTGCGAACAATGGTTAGCGGCGTCGAAATGTGGACATTCAGCATTCCTGAATGTCCACATTTCGATAGCACTTTATGCAGGGCTACAATACAAATGCACAAATAACTTGGGTAAATGCAATACACGAAATAACGAATTGAAACACCGCCAATTTGCAGAATAAACGTTGACATTCCGCGCTGTTCGCCTGTGCGTAAGTTCAAGCAATGAAAAGTCGCATTTTAAAAATTGAAACCCTAAAAACTTCCTGATAATACATGCACTAATTATTCGTAAAATGCTTTACAGAAAAAGGGGAAGCCTGTTCTGAATATGGTAACAATAATTTGCGTATCGTCTTTACGCTTTCTCGGTAGTTTTGCATTTTGTTGTTACGTTAATCTGACCGTAACTTGATGAAACAATAAAGACAGTCGTGCCAAATCACATTTAGGTGATTTTAACATTTTAATACGCAGATCTTCACAACTCGTCCCAACCCATATTTCGTCAACAATACGAAATGCACTTCCGTTAAACGGCTATACAGCAAAATTAAGAAAATCCAAGCTTTCTTCACCCATTTCTCCATTATCAACGAGTTTTAGCAACAGTGCTTTCAAACCAGAACATAATCATTTTCGATAGGCTTCTGTTGCGAAGATAATCTATTGTTTACTCACGCATCCGCCAAACTAACATGCAATATCAATCTAACATACAAGGCGTTTATGAATGACCGACTCGAAGTCAAGATCTTACAGAGGACGGACACTTTTAAAGCAATGCCCAATTACTTAGCTCGTTTTAGATGCGGTCGTTGAAGTCTGCCTCGGAGCATCTGGTCGGTCAGGACTTGGTTGTGGCAGGCGGTACTTGCCCAGCTGCTTCTCCAAGTCGTAAAAGGTCCACTTATTATGCGCATAGTACTCATTTACTTTGTACGCGGCCGAGTCCACCTTCCTTGACTTGCCTGCAAAGTAGCATATTTTGATATATATTACATGGGCAAGTATATTATCAGCTCTTATATATATATATATATATATATATTCAGAGCTCCAAGATAAAACCAACACACTGAAAAGTGGACTTCTACTGACGAAGCGAAGATCTAACGCAGTGTTTCTCAAGGGGGGGCGCTGGAAAGTCTTAGTGGGGCGCTGGAGCCGAAAGGGGTAGTTGTGGGGCGCTTGTGAGCCTGGGGGGCGCTAGCGCCTCCCCCCTGCGGAGCTAAAGCGACGCCAAATAGTTCTGATGAGTAAAGTGCATGTTTGACGTTGCCTGAGAAGCGCAAATAGCAGCAGTATTGTATGGCCAACACAGATAACACGTCACGCTTTTTTCGCTTCTTTGGAGAATGAGCCCTTCGTCTGTCCTGACGCTGCCTAGTCGCAGAAGATAATTAGGCTCTGCTGCGTGCTATTGTACCACAAGAAGTGTTGAACCTGCGAACAGGTTTTGGGGTACGATCTGATGTGCTGAAGCGAACGAAGGAGGCGCTTTGACCGATTGATTCCCGATTTGTGCGGCTGGCTGGCTGCAACAGAACCTTCTGGCTGCAACGCGATATCTCACCTTTGTACCCAAGATTGTGGCCTATAATGAGGAACCTACTTATCTCATTTCCTTCTTCGTATCTAAATGAGCGTGGATTTAGCGTCGTTGCAGACTTGCTAACGAAGAAGAGAAGCAAAGTGCAAATTGTAAATCGGGACGACCTGAGACTCCGGCTAACCAGCATAGAGCCGAACGTTGAAAAGCTGCTCTCACAGCGTGGTTTCCAAGTCTGAAAATGAAGTTCGCTCGCTCTATTGCACTCGTTACTGCAGGAAATAAATTTATCAGCGTTATGTACCATCTTTTCTCTGCTAAGAATATTGCGTGGTCGTTCAACTTGCTCTGGCAAACCATGCTCCCGGCTAGGGGGCGCTGGAGAAATTGCTGGTCCAAAAGGGGGCGCTGGCAAGGAAGCTGGTGAGAAACACTGATCTAACACAACAACGAAACATGGCAAAACATCGTGAAAACAGAATGTTTGGAAACGGTATAACTGATCCTTGTCTTATAGGACTGAATATTGTTGTCTTATACGACCGGATATTATCTCAAAACTTAGTAATCCAGAGCTCTCGGGATCTGTCCTGGCCTGTCGTTCAAACTTTGATCGTACGAAGTGTTTAACCTGGACGTTGTCCAACGCGGACGTAAAGTTCGTTAAAATTCTGCCGCCGAGGATGGAGCAAGACAAAAACCGAAAGTTCTGGATTAATAACTTGATGTAAGCAAAAAAGGGCGTTCAGTAATACAAGAGAATAAAATTACACATTTCAAAATTAATTTGCTTTCAGTGCATTTTGAATGTCACAAATGTATTTTGAAACGGGCATTTCGCTGTATCTCGTTGCACAATTCAACAAAGAACCATAGTACCTGGATGCTAATGAGGTGCCAATGTTTGAAGGATCAAAGTAGGGATGAAAAAAATTACAACAGTAAAAAATGACTTTGATTAACCTACAGCCTTGCTTTGCAACCAACCAAGGACTGCCTCGCCAGTGATCATTATGCGCTGATGATGGACCGGGTTAGGTCCGAAAGCTAGCTACGCGTTGTTAAACGAGAAAAATAAAAGATTTCTACTCAAACGGGAAAGAAAATCCATAAAAATAAGGAAACGAAATCATGAAAAATTCCCGTTACGTACGATAAAGATTATTGAATAACCTATAGCCTGCGCAATTTGTCCACTGCTTGCCAGTGCAATGGACGAATATATCAACAAGCGCAAGTCTAAAGACGGGATGTCTTTTAACGGGAGCATAGATCTTCATGGTGTTAATTTTCACGGATTCTTCCCGTTGTTTTTGTACGCTGATGGATCTGCAAGTAAACTGACACAGTCAGGGAGACCGTGCCAGTTTACTTACAGATCCATCAGCGTACAAAACAACGGGAAGAATCCGTGTAAATACGATACCAACAAGCACAAGTAGCACATTAAATTCGAAGAACTACGTACAGCAAATATACAAGGAAATTATCAATTCTAGCCTGGTAGAAACTAAGAAGACCAAAGAATTCGTGTTTTTAAATTGAATAGACGTTTACCAATTTTTGCCATTGCTTCTGCATATTCCAGACCAGATGGAAACTGTGCCACTGAACAGAAGCGTCTCAGGAACAATCCAAAGGGACATGAACTCGTTTTGACAATGAATGTATTCATCGCGCAATCAGGCGTATCCTAAAGCAGCTTTAAAAGAACAAGCACGAAGAAAGAACTTCAAGAAAACACATGCAACTGAAAAGCGACAACAACGGAAAGACTATGCCTTTCGTCTGAAGGGAATGGAAGGTACAAACTTTTACTAGCAACTAAAATATATTTTTTGTCCAGGCATTGACGAGGGATCTTCTTCGGGGGTGGAAGCAGATTCTTCTTCCTCTTTTCCTTCTTCGCCATCGTTTTCTTCGTCTGTTTCCCCGCTTTGTTCTTCAGAACTAGAATTTCTGCTTTCACTTGACGATGACTCAGTAGTGGAGGGAGGCAGATCTTCTGCAATGTTGTACTCCGGTTTGGGAGCCACCTTTGGTGGCAAAGGGAACACGGACGGCCACAAGCCTTCATCATATATATACTTAATATTACCATCCAAAAGAACACGATAAATCTCTGCTTTCACTTTCTTGCCCTCGGCAATGGGCTCGCACAAAACATACATTCCTCGCTTTATCCAAATGTGCTTCCTGTACTTAGTGGTCATGCTTACTAGAAATCGTTCACCGCTTTCAGACTCGGCTTCGTGCAAATTATTACCGCGGGGAGCGGTTATGCGGGCAATGAACATCGGCGGCTTAGGCAAGACAAAGTCATTCAGAATTTCGTGCTCCACGAACTTCCGCTTGGTCACAATTGACATACCGAGGTAGAACAAACCTACCTGAACAGTACCCGCTAGTTTTCTCCTGCGACTAAATGCATAAACGATTCGCAGGTTATGAAAATCCTTAAATCGGTAGTAAGTGAATAAATAGAACTACTGGAGATTTGCTTGCGTGTAAACGATTCATGCCGCTATAACCAAAAGTAATTTATTCCCAAACGTTTGGGGGGGGGGTATTTCATGACCCGAAAACGTCGGAAAACCCATTAATTATGAAATTGCGAATGAAAGATACAAAGCATCTGCACATGTTTTTCATACTGCCACTGCGCTAATAAATCCCAGTGAAGTCATGCGCGTGAATATTGCAAGTGTCTGTCCGCATTGCTATCTATATTTTCGCAAACAAACCGTAATTCTAAAGATAATCACGTTTGTCGATACACGTAATCAATGCAGTGGTCAAACAGCCGAGTAGCTGCCGCCCATCTAAGCCTAAGATCAAAACCGGAGCCACCATTTTACTAAATGCATTCATAACCTGCGTTGTTTTCGGTCTGAAATTCAGACAACTGGCAGCTAATCGCTTACTGGGCTACTGTATTACTTACGTGTGATGTCGAAGTTGATTGTTGTTAAGGATACAGTTGATTTGCGTACGATGGGTAACGAGAGTTGAAGTATCTATCCTAGCTGTTCTGTGGAGTTCCAAACGCATTCTGTTTTCTTCGCAAAGGTAGTACGCTTTTCCAAGGAACCATTCTGGCGGTGACCTTGAACTGTTTCACGTTGTACGAAACGGAGCAGGACAGCTTCATCCTGAACATCTTCCTCTAGGTTTTGAATGAAATTTCTCCGTCCAGTGATCGTTTCACACTTGGGTGCTTGACATTTTCTGACTGCTCTTTTTCAAGTGCGATTCCTTAGACGTATACCTCTACGGCCTTCCTGTATCTTCATTTAAAACAGCAGCGCTGGAATGCCATTCTACGATATCATTCTTATTGTAAAGCCATTCCTTAAGGTTATGTGCCTTTTAAGATATGTGCGAAATTTTGAATTGCGCCATTTTTTAGGCTGACCTCGCAGCCTCGTTGAAGCGATGCTGTACTAAGCTGATTAACAATGGAGCTGTCCTAACGTCGCTAAACAGTCTTGGGTATCGCGATTTGCCGTATAAGATGAAGAAAGAGCAAAATTGGTACACCACTGGCAGGTGACCAAATTTTATTCTTGCAATTTGACATCATTGAATGATGTATTGCTTGTATTGAACCGTGATATGATGAAATTGTCCTTTCAGAATTGATTGTAATCCGTTGTGTAATGTACTGAGTCTGTGAGTGCTTCAAGAAGAACCTAACCAACTTGATAGCATATATTTGACTAGTTAATGCTTCGCTGTAGCATTATCTATCGCACAGTTCTCCTACTTTGCATTATAAGTGGAGCATATTTGTATACGTTAAGCAATTCACATATGGTCCCTGTTTAGCAATTGTTAAAGTGTAATAGCTTTTAAAGCCAAACGTTCGGTGAATTCATTTGTCTTTATTCAATGTTTGTTTCAGTTACATCCTTATTGAATGCTGTATGCCAATCAGGGATTACATCCAAATGGCAGGCGAATTCCGTCGTGACTCTGATATAATTCATTCTTACTTTCAACAAGTGGATCCGAATCCGATGTCTCTGCCCGAGTGCACTTTGGCTGAAGAGCTGCAACCTCCTGTTTATCGCAAATCGGTGCAAAGCTTGCGTAATAATCAAAAGCTTGGCCTGTTTGCCAGAATTCAAGCAAAGAAGCGAGCAGCAGATTTGATTAAAGCTGTTCCGAAATCACTTCCTATTGCCCCTCGTAGACAGTGAATCTCCTGCTCGGTTTTCTTCCCGAAACAGTGTACAAAGCCCATAGTCGCAACAGACATTTTCGTATATCTGTATGTATTGCGTCACCATTATGAGCGGTATGTCTGACTATGAAACTTTTACTTCCTCCTAATGAACCAGCATTTGTTTGCGCGTCACGCTTTCCTTTAATTAGTCCAACCGTCGATCACATTAGCTATTTTGTGCAAAAACGGTTAAATAATCATGGTCGATCATACAGAAGTACGATTTAGAGTACCAGAATTTGAAAGACCTTGTATCATTTCAAAAACCTGACAGTGCTTATGACTGTTTAACCCATAACAGCACAGGTGTGATTAACTGTGCCACATGTGATTTGCAAGCATTGTTCACAGAACTTCTAATGGAAGACCAAGGTGAAATGCTTTCGTTCCACCTAACATGACTGGGAGGGAAGCATGACTGCTGAACATTTAACGTAGGAATGCGCACGGCAAACATCAATTAGGTTCACTATTTAACAGCGCAATTCATCATTGTTTCATGAGCGTTTAAGAAAACACTATGCATATACCAATTAACAGGCATTGAAAAATCGAAAATGCAAAATGGCATATTTAGTTTATTTGTGAATCCACTGCTAGCAACTGTAATTAAATTTCGTACGTACGATTCCACACTTTTTGCTGCTAACCTAACCGAGTGTAGGTCTGAATATTGTGGTTATACTACGCGGGTCTGGTAGTCGAACCTGCTTCACTTACAGTACGCTACCCAAGTTACGCCATAGTGAAGGCAAGCATCTGCAACTACTATTGACCTAATGCTAAGGTCAAAGCAGGAGACTTGCGTGCTGTTTATGCCTAAGCTGATGACCAAGACGGGGGCTTATGAGTAACCATGCGACGTAACTTGGCCAGTATACTGTATGAGGGGCAGATTGGACACCAGTTCCTATTGCGCTACTACGGACTAAGATGTTCGTGAAATGTCGTTAAAATATTTGATAACTACACGGACGAGGCTTCCTTTCGCTGACGACGGAACATGGACGAGGCTATCATAATCTTGAAGCAAACTTAAGATGAGCATGTTCCAGCGAAATACAGTACTTATTGCAGGTACCTTTCAGTTGCACTCTTTCCTGTTCTGTTTAAAAACCTTTGTACGGGATATGTGGCTCACCTCGGAGCTGTAAGTTTAAGCATTTCGCGCAATTTTGTGGAAATTGCTATTAGAAACGTCCGTTTCCAGCGCTGCGGTCAACTAGTTTCTTGTGGCTGTTTTGCGAAAGTGTTCACTTCTGACGCGTTGTATTCCGTTGGCAGCAATAATTTTGTGCAATTGTATCGTTGCTTGTCAGATTCTCCATGGCGGACTTGTTGGTTGCCGATCGAGTAATAAACGAGGCATATCGGTTGTGGAAACGGAACGCCCCTTTTTTGTACGATATCGTGAGTATATTTTGCTTGAAACTTCAGTTCTTTTCATTCTGAGTCCTCTGGAAAATGTAAGTTCGTTCTAGCTGATCAGCCATGCGCTGGAGTGGCCAAGCTTAACAGTCCAGTGGCTCCCGGGCGCAGAGGAATGGTATATACTATTTCAAAAGTTGTTTTTTTATTTTTAATGAATTCTTCAGCCCAAAGGATAGTCAGGGATTGCCGCTCAAGTTGCAGCGGATGATCTTAGGCACGCATACTTCGGATGAGCAGAATCACCTTCTTGTGGCATCGGTTAAGCTCCCAGTCGGCGACGAGCCACTGTCAAATTTGGCAAAGAATATGGAAAAAATGGAATTCGGCAATTTCAGTTCCATAGCGAACAAATTTGAGGTTGAAATTCGAATCAACCACGAGGGCGAAGTAAACCGGGCACGTTTTATGCCGCAAAGTCCGAATATTATTGCCACAAAGGCGCCGAGCGCGGAAGTGTTTGTTTTTGACTATACCAAGCATCCATCGAAGCCAGGTGCGTATTTGCTGCATGATTTGCATGAATTTCGAACGAACCATGCGCGGGTAAAAGTTATTTCTGGTGCGTATGAATTGGACTTCGAGTTTTCAGAGCCACCAAACGAATGCCGGCCGCAGTTGCGTCTTCGAGGGCATCAAAAGGAAGGATACGGATTGTCATGGAATCCAAATTTGGGCGGCTACCTATTGTCTGCCTCGGATGACCACACTGTTTGTCTTTGGGATGTGAACAGTCCTCCTGCGGAGAGGAACTTTCTTGATGCGCTTAGTATTTTTAACGGACATTCCACCGTTGTTGAAGATGTTGCTTGGCATTTACTGCGGGAAACGTTATTCGGTTCGGTAGGCGATGATCAGAAGCTGCTAATGTAAGTTGTCCCTCGCTTACTTTTATTCATGTCAAATTCGAGATTGCAAGCCAATTTGGTAAGCGTTGTTCGTTTCTCAGATGGGATACTCGAAGTAACCCAAAGCAGCAACCTTTGCACGTTGTGGAAGCGCATACTGCCGAAGTGAATTGTCTATCCTTCAACCCATTTAGCGAGTACATTCTAGCCACTGGTTCTGCCGATAAGGTAGGAAGTTTTACTACACCATATTCATATTTATGTTGTCGATTCATTCAGTAGCCGCTGATGACGGGGTGTGAGCTACCCCGAAAGCTCCGGAGGAAATAAATTAAAAAGTCAACAAACGGTGACAATCGTATTAACATTCTTGTCAGACAAAGGTGAATTAAGTAAACCACATTATGTGAATTAGACCTCATGTATTCACTTTCTTAAAATATGAGGATGCTTGGCTCCATAAGCTGCCGTTATATGAAATAAGTAATAAAATGTTAATTTGAGCATGGTTTTGTTTCGAGGGTCTCTAATTGGGTTTGAAATGTCATTCTTGTTTGAAAGTCTGCAACATGTTCAGCGAAGAATAATTTCTGCCTCGAAATTTAAGTTCTTCTAAACAAGAGAAGGCTTATCCTTTAATTAATTGCGAAGTTCATGTACTGTTGCTATCTATACGGGAGGCCATTGCGAAAACGTAACTTCGCGTAAAGGCGTAAAGGCCACCATAACTTCCGTTTTTGACGTTTTCATTATGCAGTGGGAAATGTTCGACAGATTACCTGAGGAAGTGTCTTTTGCAGACGGTTGCTCTGTGGGATTTACGCAATTTGAAATTGAAGTTGCATTCATTCGAATCGCATACGGATGAAATTTTCCAAGTACGGCTAGAAATTACAAAGGTATGGTTTCTTGCCTAATTGCTTATTTCTTAGGTACAATGGTCACCTCACAATGAGACCATTTTGGCTTCCAGTGGAACCGACCGTCGTCTTCACGTTTGGGATCTGAGGTAGTTTCAGTGAAATTGAACTTTGACGTAACTATTGTCTCTAAACAGTAAAATTGGTGAGGACCAGTCGGTCGAAGACGCAGCGGACGGTCCGTCTGAACTTTTAGTAAGCCTTCTACTATCCTACCAATGCAATTTGTTGGAAATGATCAATTCATCTTTCAGTTCGCTCATCTCGGACATACGGCAAAAATTTCCGACTTTTCATGGAATCCTGAAGAACCGTGGATGATCAGCTCAGTTTCAGAGGACAACGTAATGCAAGTGTGGCAAATGGTGACCAGCTTAATAATTTATTCCGCTTCTCTTCTTCTACGCGTAAATGCGACCATCTTCAGGCTGAGAATATTTACAACGAGGAAGGAACGCCGTCATAAAGAAAATGATAAAGAAAGTACACTGAGTGGTAAACACGGTCTTTTGAGGTTCTTACTAAACTTCTAGTTAGTAACAACCTCAAAAGATTAATTAGAAAATAACCAGCAGTGACGTCAACGGATGCTGTGCTTACCACTCTGTCAACCTGGAATAATGTACATTGGAAGAAAGCAGTCTTTTTTGTATATGCATAACTACACCATTGAAGATTGTTAAACATCAACATTGGCAGTTTGAAAAGCGCTATTTGTTCTTTCTATATTAAAATCTAGTAAGGAGGTCCTCAGGTTTGTAAGGTGTCATTTTGTACTATTTTCAAGCAGTACCTTGGAAGTTATCTTCCATTTCTTGCCGTTCAACTTCCGTAATTGTAATGAATGAGCATTCGCATTTCTTTTCATGGCAGGGGATTTAAAGATGGATTGTCCTGTAACGGGTCCTGGCTTGTTAGATGTATTCACGGCTTGTACCCGTTCCTGTAGTGCCTGAAATTAACGGAAATAACGTCCTACCAGCGAATGGATGGGCAGTTATTAGGAAAAAACCAGAACACAATAGTAACCTTTCGGAGCTTTCGGAACGATCTGGTTCCCTCGTCATCAATCTACATTGTGAGGGTTTAATCGGTCAGAGTCACTATTTATAGGATGGGTCAGGTGGTAAGGTGCAACACTTATTTTTACTGGTGCAATTGCATTCCATACTTCGTTGACCTTCCTCCCCTTGTCGCGATTGATCGTGGCATTGTACCGTATAAGCAGGGCCTCTTTTATTTGCCTAAGGTGGAACAGGCTCTCACGGCAAATGATTTTTGGATGAAGGTTTCGCGAACACTGAGAGATGTGTTCGACAACCGCTGATGTTCTTTTGGCTTCCTCCATTATTTTCTTTCGTCTCAGCTTCTGGGGGCGTCGACAGCGCCGTGTTTGGGTTCCTTCGAGCCTTTGTTCGGCGTTCTTGTACCGTGTCACCGCGGCCATTTGTTCTCGGAATCTCTGAAATAAAGTATTGCCAGTTTCGCCCATGTAGGAGGCATGGCAATCACGACAAATCTGATATACTAACCCCGACCTTGGTCAAAAGGAACCCTGATCTTATCGTTTCTGGTCAGTGCGCGAATACTTGGTGAGGACTAGAAATAGGCGCTGCATTTGTGTAGTAATCTTAGTTTCTTTATTTTTTCTGCTAAGCCTGAATAATAAGGTAGAATTACCACAGGACCTTCCATGCCTGTTTTCATGTCTATCGTCCTTTGTTGCCGCAGTTTGCGCCGAATGACAGATGTAACCAACGAAATGGAGTAACCATTTAGTTGGAGCGTCATCGCGATATAGTTTAATTCAGAATGTAGATGTTTAGGGTCACAAATCGTGATAGCGCGATCTACCATTCCCGTGGCAATACCTCTGCACTGATAACGGGTGATGCGAGGTAAAGTGAAAGTACCTGATTGTGTTGGTTTTCGGTACACCTTTGTCGTAATCTTTCTCCCTTCTCTTATTACCAACACGTCTAAGAAGGGGATCCTGTTGTCTTCCTCTTTTTCCATAGTCATCTTAATACATTCAGGGAAGATAGAGTTAAAGATTGGAGCTTTTGTAACGGTGTAATGATACATGAGTCTTGATGGTACGACTTTCACCGTTAAGATTTATTGAAAATTAGACCGAAGCTTTCGGGACCAACCGTGTCCCGTCATCAGCGGTAAAATGATGGGATGTTGCGATGTGTCGGTGTAAGTGGTGTTAACACTTACACCGACACATCGCAACATCCCATCATTTTACCGCTGATGACGGGACACGGTTGGTCCCGAAAGCTTCGGTCTAATTTTCAATAAATCTTAACGGTGAAAGTCGTACCATCAAGACTCATTCAGGGAAGATGCCATTTAGGTCATCCAATAGCGTCTCCTTCCCTACTTCCACAATAGCGAAGCAGTCGTCCACGTATCTCATGAAGAACGTGGGAGTCACCGGGTTATTACCGCTATTAAATGCCATCTCTTCAAGGTTCTCCATGGACAGCTCCGCGAGAACCGAAGGTAATGAACTCCCCCATGGGTGCTCCGTTAGTTTGTGCGTAGAAGTTATCCTAAACCTAAAATAATTTCCTTCATTCATGCAAAAGGAAACCTGCTTTACAATGTGGAAAAGCTTAAGAGAAGTTCTTTGGTGCAAGGTGTCATCTGAGTCAAGCAAACGTTGAAGGGTGCTGTTTTGATCATAGGAATGCTGGTGAAAAGGTCCTTTACATCATAGCTGACCATAATGTGGTTGTGGAATACTGATTGACTTTAGTGCCCAACAAACATCTTTGCAGTTAGTGACGTGCAAATCCCGACTACCTGTTAAAGATTGAATAATAGATTTTAAGACATGACCACCAGACCCGGCCTATAAATAGTGACTCTGACCGCTTAAACCCTCAACGTAGATCGCTGACGACGGAACCGGATCGTTCCGAAAGTTTACTATATTATAGTGTTCTGGTTTTTTCCTAATAGCTGCCCATTCATTCGCTGGTAGGGCGATGTTTCCGTTAATTTCAGGCACTACGAATATATAGGAACGGGTACAAGCCGTAAATACATCTAGCAGAGAATTCGAAATATATTGTAAGGAACTGATCAGAATGTGACGGCTACGTTTAATTGCCAGAATTTGTACCTGTCATTGCTTTTAGTAGAAAAAATGAGATAATGGGACTCGGATAGCAAGGAACAATCTCATTAATTGTTCATTTAAAAACGGCAAAACAACCCATTCATATATACCTTATTGTGGACGCAGCTGGCGGGGCTTTGAATGCCCCAAAAACTACGTCTACGATAGACTATGTGCATGAATGTTTGTAACCGTTTTGGATTGAAAAATAAATGTCATAGCGTTTGTTTAATTCGTCGCTATGATATTTTGTACGATTTTTGTAATTTGGCTGGGGTTTTCAAGGCATCCGTGGTATGTCCCTCAGCGGCAATACGGACACAAGTGTAACAGGCAACCGCAACGTTGGTAAGTTGTGAAGTGACAGGTGGAACACAGGGCGACAGTAACGTTGTTAATTTTACAGAGCATTTTAAACTAGGGCTCCTTGTTTTTACAACATTTCATTGTTGCTTTATCCGATTGTCTTCCAAATTTATTCTACCTTTTTGCTTCGTCTTCAGCCTTCTATCTTCTTTCTTATTTGCGTAGCATTTCACTTTAGACATTGACTTTAACCATCGAAGGAGACTCCGTTGAAGAAGGCCAACTTTTATGCCTTCGACTGTGATGTCAAGGATATTATCACTACGATTCCTGCTGATTGCATTTTGTCAACATTAGAACGATTGCTAAGCAAACAGTGATTCCTTAAGCAGAGGACTAAACTGATCCCATATCATATTAAATGACCAATTTCCTTCTGCGTGCTTGAAGGTGGCCATTACCATTTTCAAAGGAATTTCTTCTCACAGTAAAACAGAGTTCTAATCTTTCCCCGGTAGTTGCAGAAGTCCTCATGGAAAAATTAGAAGAGGTTGCAGTAGACGCCTCCATAGCTCCCCATTGCTTCAAAAGATGTAGTAGACTTCTCCATCATTAAGAAGGGTAGGGAAGGTTGGTCTTTAGTTTACCTTCACTGTCGATTCTCCGAACCAGTCACTTTCGCTACAGAAGCTAAAGACAAGAAGACAATTTTTTGTTGAATACCAACTAATTAGGTTTGACGATCACCCAAAGATTAAAGTTTATAGAAAACCAAGCTCGGATAAATGTCTTCATTACTCCTCTCGCCATCGTCGTTTCATATTCACAAGAACTTGGCAGATAGGGCAGTAAATATTTGCAATCCAGAATACGTTCAATCAGAAATAAGTTGCATCTACGAAACTCTCCATGAAAGTAGATTACTATATGAGTCGTATTTTTTCTGTACTCACTTGTAGTCCCAGTCAAGCAAATTTCATGTGCCCGTCTTACCTAAACCTCAGTCACCATTTCTTATTAATATAGGCATGGGAGAAGTGTTGTGTCCTTCGCGTGAAGGACCAACCGAGAGTTCAAAATGCAGCGAATACGACCTGAAAATCGCTACTGGCAGCCACGGCCGCAATGTGCCGTAGGAGTATCGCCAAAACACCACCGCTCCGTGTTGAGCTTTTACTGACTGACTAACTGCGAAAAAGGCAAATAAAGATAACGGTAACATGATTAGGAACTACCGCCTCCGGGCGATACGTAATCGGTCTCAAGCTGCGCATTGCCTCTACGCAACAAGAAGTGATTCGAAAGTTTGCTAAAACGGAAATTAGGCTTCGAAGTGTTCTTCAAGAATTCCCTCAGTATGCGTTCCTTCCAAAGTAACGACAAGGTCAGAATTCTTGAACACGATAAACAAAGCATAATCTATGGAATCAAGGGTGATTGTTCAGCGTCATATATAGGTGAAACTGAAAATATTTTGAACCATACATTTAGGGAACATTTACCAACTTATTTCAGTATCAGGTTGAAAACTGGGTGTCTTTTCTTGCAGGTGAAATTCAACAATTGTGACATATTACGAATTTAAACACTATTTCTGTTGTGACTTTGAACGCAGAGTATACCGTTTATTGGGTCAGGCAATCATACAGAGCTTATGTAATGTTCATGACATATACGGATACTGTACGAGTTGATGCATATATACAACAGTTTCTTGCCAGAATGATCTTTAATGAACCGGAGTTTTCAGGGATCTTTTGTCCCCTTTTTCAGCGGATTTATAGAAAAAGCAGCGTGCTCGTCAGATAATTGAGTTGTGACACTGTTAATCATCTGGTGAACACGCTGTTCTTCTATAAATCCGCTGAAGAAAGGTACGGAGGATCCCTGAAAGCTACGGTTATATTAAAGATCGTTTTTGGCAAAAGCTGGTGTTGAAATTCGTAGTATGTCACAATTCCTATTCCAGAATAACATAATGAGGACTAGTTGGAACGGTTTCTTCATAAGCCATAGGGGTAAACCACAGACAGAGAGGGCCTTAAACGCATTGCGAACCAGGCGTCAAAAATTGAGCGGTTAAAAGATATGCAACAGTTTGTTAACGGTCCTTCCACCATAGAACCTCATATCATGAGACTCATTTCGCATTGAGAAAACAGTAAGCAGCTTCCTTCATTCTTCATAGGGGCATTGTTAACTGTGACATATGGGATAGGTGTTAGCGCAGTATGACCAAATTTAATTCAACATGAATTTTCTTCTTGATGTTTACAGTATTGATCCTGTTTTACTTTTATTCTAACAAAGCGAATAAATGTAACGTAGCATTCGAAGCTAACCCGTTTCGTCTTCAGCGTTGTATTATACTGTATGCGAGTGCTCCTGCTACGGTACTGTACAGAACTTTTGAGTTTACAGCATTCTGTCATTTGGTTTAATCTCGTTTGTTTACCACTTTCTGACATTCGTTTGCCCTTGTTCAAGCAACTGTTCTGCCGTATCAATAATGCTGCCTGGGTATTTCTGCGTAAATTACGGCATTCGTTGCATAACTTGATTGCATTACGATCCTGTCTGCATTGGGCAACATGCAGTACTACTGCTGAAGTTTGAATTAACTTTTCCATTACTACCCGAGGACCCAATCTCGGTGACGTACATCTTCTTCGAACATTACCATTACCGTGTCAAAAACGGCAATAAACCCATTGAAAAAAGATGTTATTTTCTGCGTAGCTTTCAGGACCGGTCTTGGTACCGTCCTCAGCGCTTCTGAAGGCTGACCTTTCTTGCGTCTGTATCTATCACGAGTGAAAATGTCGAGTGAGTATTTGAAACCGAAGAACCATCGGATTCTTTAAACTTGCTATCTTCTTTCCCTTGATGGAACCGGTTGGACTTTAAAGCGATCCTATTTGTCCGATGATCTCCTAAATAATAGATTTCCTATTTCTCCCTTTTTAGTATGATTTCCCCTTTTTTTGAAGATAATGTGGCATAACCTTCCGAGTTTTTTCATGTGTTTGCTGTTTCAATTTGCGGGTTTGGAGGGTCAAAAGTACAACCCGTTTTTACCGCCACAGTGGACCAGATGTTGCTAATCTCAGTTCGTTCATCCCTGTTGATACAAGCGTGGCGAATGTAAAATGCTTTGATTTTTCTAATCTTTAAATCTTGTCCATGTTTCAATATGGAAACGCTCATTTGATTGCTTGTCTGTGGACAACCTATTGAGTGCTCTACCAAGGTTGAGGCACTGACTGCTTCCTACATGATCTTTATTGGGTCCTTTCTTGCGGCCGTCCCCTCGACCTCAGCGCTTCACCTCTCTGTCTTCTCTCCGCGTTCTAGTATCTAGTCAGTACCATTTTGTGTTGTTTCAGCCTCCGTAGCAT
>CBXJ02000148.1:10000-11955 GCA_000612645.2 Trichuris muris | reverse complement strand
AGCGGGACCCATACTTTCTATAAGCGTGCATTTTCCGCGCTGTCGTGGCGCCCCCCTTCTGCGGTGCCAAATGAATTTGCGTGCCCTATTCCGCAATGCCCCCGATCATTTACAAAATATACTGGCTTACGACTCCATATGTTAAGACAACACCCCGTAGAATTTATGGAGTCTCTTCCTGCTCAGATTCGACCCAATTGGGACAAGGACGAGCAGGATGCCCTAGTTAACGCGGAAGTAGAGCTCGCAAGCTCCGGGTCGCTGCCTGCTACGCGGTGTAATGTCGCGTTGCGGCAGTACCTCATGAGCAATTTTGGCATCGACAGAACAAAAGAAGCGATCCGCACCCAACGAAAACGGGCACCCCACAAAGCTGCGGTACAGGCCGCGCTTTCCCGCCGACGAAGCTTCCTTAACCTGCATGTTTCTTCTCCTGCGGATGCCCATGCTACTCCACCGCATGTAGCATGCTATGAGGAACCCACGTGGCCGTCCTGTGATGCTGTGGCGGCCATCCTCGCGGACCCCTCTCCGCACCAGCATGATTCCGAGTTCTCCGACCTCCTCCGCACTACACTACTTTTGCATGAACCCCTCCACCCTGCTGATATTCTGCATGCTACATATAAGTTTCTTACTGCACGTTTTGCCGCTGAGGCCCCAGCACGACAATGCCCCCGACAAGTCCGGCTAACACCTTGTCGGGGACGAGCACGGTTTATTCGCTTGCAACACCTTTTCCACAAAGATCGCCAGGCGCTGCTGCGAGCTATAACTGGGGAAGCCCCTGCCTTAGATAATTCTTTAAATATTAAAGACATTACAAATACCCTACGTAGCAGATTTTCTAAGCCCAGCGCCCCTGATAATGCCCCTTTTCATGTAAATCCTCACCCACACCCTCCCCCATAGTCCCCCTATTAGCGTCCCTGAAATATTGTTAGCCCAACGCAATCTTCCCGGCAGTTCTGCTCCCGGCCCTGATGAGGTAACTGCGCCTGTGGCCAAAACCATACCCCCGCAATTGTTATGTAAAATATTTAACATATCGCTGTTCCTTCGGAATGTACCGCGTGACTACAAGACCAGTCGAACGGTAATCCTTCCGAAGAACAGCCAGCAGCCATCTAGTAATGACTTTAGACCAATAACAATTAACAGTAATATATACAGAATTTTTAGTAAAATCATTAACGCCCGGCTTCTTCCCCAAGTGAGTTTAAATAGGTGCCAAGCAGGCTTCCAAAAAGATCTAGATGGCTGTAGTGAGAACATCCGGCTACTGCTGGCGTGCATCAACAACGCGCGTCAAACAAACTCGTCCATCGGGGTTGCCTTCCTGGATGTTGCAAAGGCTTTCGATACCGTTTCGCATCATAGTGTAGCCAGGGCGCTGCAGCACCACGACGTTCACCCATACCTGAGTGAACTCATTCTAAACATGCTGCGAGGCGGCTCGACAGTCATTGAGTTCAAGGGGCAGACGAGTCAACCGGTATGTATCTCAAATGGTGTTAAACAGGGTGACCCTATCTCGCCTCTTCTTTTCAACTTGGTGATTGATGAACTTCTGGACCAACTGGAGGAGGCAAACCGGTGTTACTCGTGGAAGCAGACTGGCCGTCCTGAGTCCAGCAATGCTATGGAGCCGCAACTTTCAGTTTTGGCATTTGCGGACGACATAGCAGTGGTGGCCAGGTCACGCACTGCTCTTAACCAGCAACTCATGGTTTGCTCCACGTTCTTTGAGCAGCGGAATCTACGGCTGAACCCTAACAAGTGTTCGGTCCTCCTATTGGTCCCCGTCGTCGTGCCGTTTCTTCTCGCGTGCCGCTGCGCGAACAGTCGGTCTTCTTGCGTCTCGGGGCCACGCTTCACCCGCTACCCCTGCTGCGCCCCGATAGTTTCTACAAGTATCTAGGTGTAGCTATTAGCCCATTAAATCCCCCTGTTTT
>CBXJ02000148.1:0-5000 GCA_000612645.2 Trichuris muris | reverse complement strand
TTATGGTTAAGGCTTAGGTAAGGGCAGAAAACGATACCTATGGTTCTGTTGCTTTCGCAATCTAAACGGGAGACATGGTTCTCATTTTATGGTTTAGGCTTAGGTAAGGGCAGAAAACGATGACTATGGTTCTGTTGCCTACGTAAGTTAAATGGGAGACATGACTCTTATTTTATGGTTTAGGCTTAGGTAAGGGCAAAAACGATGCGTATGGTTCTGTTGCCTACGTAAGTTAAATGAGAGACATGTCTCTTATTTTATGGTTTAGGAAGGGTAGAAAAAGATGCGTACGGTCGTGTTGCATTCGTTAATTAAAAGGGAGACATGAGTCTTATTTTATGGTTTACGCTTAGGTAAGGGAAGGAAAGATTGCTTCGAGCGTCGAACACGTGGACTTTGACCTAAGGTTTGCTGCACGTTAGAGCGGGGTGGAACTTTCGCGACCACCGTGCCACGGTTTTCGTGTTTTTTCGGATCGAATAAACATCCTTTGCAGACGTTCTTTTCAATTTAGCTCATAATACGTCGCAAAATGCGACGGTAGCGCCACCTACCTTTCCAAGAAACTAACCAATCAGCATGCGGATGACGTCATTTCTATGTGTTCAGAAACTGGCCAATCAACGTAGAGATGACGTCATACCCGGAAGTTACAGTACGACGGGAACGAGACAGAAAAGATCCAAAAAATCTTTGCAACATTTTTTGTGTAGCCCCTGACACCGAGCTGACCTACTTTTCGACCAACCAGAAACAACCCAGTGTAGTTGGCGCCATGGCTCAGATCGACTCATTACATTCCTAAGCAGGCGGTTATGTGTTCAGCTGCGCAACAGCCCCTTTCGTCCCAGTCGTTTTCTCCGACGCCTACGCTTAAACCTAGACACAACGGATCTCTCGTCCTTGTTTCCCTTACACATCTGCCCACGACCGCACTTTGCCAAGACCTGTGCTCCTCGTCAAAATCCCCACTAACTTATCATTGAACACGGAGCAGAGCAGTTAATGTGCATAGGCTGACCGAATCTTCAGCACTTGACGCACGACTCTCTAATGAGACTAGCCAATTGCCTCGCCACCTAATTAGTGACGCGGCACAACGACAAGGGTCATCGGCGGGAGTAACTATTACTCTCTTATGGGACATAACAAATGCCTCGTCATGTAATTAGTGACGCGGCAGAACGACTAGGGTCATCGGCGGGAGTAACTATGACTCTCTTATGAGACTAGTCAAATGCCTCGTCATGTAATTAGTGACGCGGCAGAACGACGAGGGTCATCGGCGGGAGTAACTATGACATCCCAAATGCCTCGCCACCTAATTATTTACGCGGCACAATGATGAGTGTCATCGGCGGGAGTAACTATGACTCTCTTGTGGGTCATGCCAAATGCCTCGTCATGTAATCAGTGACGCGGCAGAACGACGAGGGTCATCGGGGGGATAACTATGACTCTCTTGTGGGTCATGCCAAATGCCTCGTCATGTAATTAGTGACGCGGCAGAACGACTAGGGTCATCGGCGGGAGTAACTATGACTCTCTTATGAGAGTAGACAAATGCCTCGCCACCTAATTAGTGACGCGGCAGAACGACGAAGGTCATCGGCGGGAGTAACTATTACTCTCTTATGGGACATGCCAAATGCCTCGTCATGGAACTACTAATTAGTGACGCGGCAAATGATGAGGGTCATCGGCGGGACTAACTATTACTCTCTTATGGGACATGCCAAAAGCCTCGTCATGTAATTAGTGACGCGGCAGAACGACTAGGGTCATCGGCGGGAGTAACTATGACTCTCTTATGAGACTAGACAAATGCCTCGCCACCTAATTAGTGACGCGGCAGAACGACGAGGGTCATCGGCGGGAGTAACTATTACTCTCTTATGGGACATGCCAAATGCCTCGTCATGGAACTACTGACGCGGCAGAACGACAAGGGTCATCGGCGGGAGTAACTATGACATCCCAAATTAGTGACGCGGCAAATGATGAGGGTCATCGGCGGGACTAACTATTACTCTCTTATGGGACATGCCAAATGCCTCGTCATGTAATTAGTGACGCGGCAGAACGACGAGGGTCATCGGCGGGAGTAACTATGACTCTCTTATGAGACTAGACAAATGCCTCGCCACCTAATTAGTGACGCGGCAAATGATGAGGGTCATCGGCGGGACTAACTATTACTCTCTTATGGGACATGCCAAATGCCTCGTCATGTAATTAGTAACGCGGCAGAACGACGAGTGTCATCGGCGTGAGTAGCTATGACTCTCTTATGGGACTGGCCAAATGCCTCGCCACCTAATTAGTGACGCGGCACAACGACGAGGGTCATCTGCGGGAGTAACTATTACTCTCTTATGGGACATGCCAAATGCCTCGTCATGTAATTAGTGACGCGGCAGAACGACTAGGGTCATCGGCGGGAGTAACTATGACTCTCTTATGAGACTAGACAAATGCCTCGCCAAATGCCTGGCACAACGATGAGGTTCATCCGCTTAGGCAAGTATGACTCTCGTTGTATGGGGTTACTTACGCCGATGATCCTCATCGTTGTGTCGCGTCAATAAGTAGATGACGAATCATTTTGCTTGTCATGTTTATTTGCAACATTTCGTCATAAAGATAACGACTGCCACGAGGCCGTACCAAACGCATAAATTAGCAATGCAATAGTGGCTGACCCTGTCAATCCTCGAGGCAATTGACGGAGTAAGTGTAATTCACTTCGCAGCACTGGGAAACGACGGTAGTAACAATGACTACCTTGCTGTTGCGTGCCTGACCATGCGCGCCGCAATTGAGTGAATAAGAGTGTCTCACTTTATTGCCTGGGCAAATGGTAGGAGTACGTAGTACTCTCTCGTTACTACGAACCTGGCCGTTTTCCTAAGTACAGCTCACGTTGTGAAAGTGGCATACCCACATGTGAATTTGTCACTATGTTCCGCGCCGTAAATTTCTGACGTTGTGCTACGCAGCAATGTTTGCATCGCGTCATCGCGGATACCTAAGCCAGCAACTGAGCACAGCGATCCTTCGTGTGCGCTATGCTTTCGTGGTCGTCGGCTGTCCGGCTGGCTGTCCTTTTCGCCGGTACCTAAGCGTAGGCCTAAGCACAACCGACCTTTCGTGTCCGCTATGCTCGCACGCGATGTCGATCACGTCAAGTGTCAAAGGGCATATTGTGTCGGGAAGGCGGTCGTACGGGATGAAGCGTGAAGGTCAAGTGGACATCACCTTACCTTTATATGGCCGACGGACAGGGGAAACATCCCCCTGGCAACGCGAAACCGCAACATTGGGCGAGGCAAGACAGATCCGCTGAAGTGCCCAAGCGATCGGACATATTGATTAAGCGAACGGCGAGAACAGTTTTCGAGGACGAGCAATGATCGTGCACTGAATACACCATCAATGGAGCCTGGTCCATGGAAGTTGTGAAGGTCGGCAAGCACTTGGCGAAAATTAGGTAAAGTCCGAGAGTTGTGAAGGTCGGTCAGAAGTTCGCCGCGTAAAATCGGTAAAGTCCGAGAGTTGTGAACGTCGGCGCATGCTTCATACTGTTCAGCGGTTGTGTTCCCTTGAAGTTCATTGCCGTGGTTACCATTGAATGGCTACGCGTTCGGGAGCATGTGCTGCTAGCAGTAGATGACGTGGACAAGCGTTCGGACGTATTGGCTGAGCGAACGGCGAGAACAGTTTTCGAGGAAGAGCAATGATCGTGCACTGAATATACCACCAATTTAGCTTGGTCCGTGGAAGTTGTGAAGGTCGGCAAGAACTTGGCGAAAATTAGGTAAAGTCCGAGAGTTGTGAAGGTCGGTCAGAAGTTCGCCGCGTAAAATCGAGAGTTGTGAACGTCGGCGCATGCTTCGTCAAAACCTTCACATACTGTTCAGCGGTTGTGTTCCCTTGAAGTTCATTGCTGTGGTTACCATTGAATGGCTACGCATTCGGGAACATGTGCTGCTAGCAGTAGATGACATGGCCAAGCGTTCGGACGTATTGGTTGTGCGAACGGCGAGAACAGTTCTCGAGGTCGAGCAATGATCGTGCACCGAATGTACCATCAGTGTAGCCTGGTCAATGGAAGTTGTGAAGGTCGGCAAGAACTTGGCGCAATTAAGGTAAAGTGCGAGAGTTGTGAAGGTCGAACAGAACTTCGCGTAGAAACGGTGGTCGTAGAGTTGTGAAGGTCGGTCAGAAGTTCGGCGCGTAAATAGGTTAAGTCCGAGAGTTGAGAGGTCGGCAAACTGTGAGAGTTGTGAAGGTCGGCAAACTCCGAGAGTTGTGAAGGTCGGCGCATGTTTCTTCAAAACCTTCACATATTGTTCAGCGGTTCTGTTCCCTTGAAGTTCCCTCCTGTGGTTACCATTGGATGGCTACGCGTTTGGGAACATGTGCTGCTAGCAGTAGATGACATGGCCAAGCGTTCGGACGTATTGGTTGTGCGAACGGCGAGAACAGTTCTCGAGGTCGAGCAATGATCGTGCACCGAATGTACCATCAGTGTAGCCTGGTCAATGGAAGTTGTGAAGGTCGGCAAGAACTTGGCGCAATTAAGGTAAAGTGCGAGAGTTGTGAAGGTCGAACAGAA
Organism: Trichuris muris; assembly: GCA_000612645.2. NCBI lineage: Eukaryota > Metazoa > Nematoda > Enoplea > Trichinellida > Trichuridae > Trichuris > Trichuris muris. Next base: position 382 of record CBXJ02000148.1, on the reverse strand, counting down.
CTTCGCGTAGAAACGGTGGTCGTAGAGTTGTGAAGGTCGGTCAGAAGTTCGGCGCGTAAATAGGTTAAGTCCGAGAGTTGAGAGGTCGGCAAACTGTGAGAGTTGTGAAGGTCGGCAAACTCCGAGAGTTGTGAAGGTCGGCGCATGTTTCTTCAAAACCTTCACATATTGTTCAGCGGTTCTGTTCCCTTGAAGTTCCCTCCTGTGGTTACCATTGGATGGCTACGCGTTTGGGAACATGTGCTGCTACCAGTAGATGACATGGCCAAGCGTTCGGACGTATTGGTTGAGCGAACGGCGAGAACGTTTTCGAGGTCGAGCAATGATCGTTCACTGATCGAGGCCGCCCAAGTACTATTGAGGGAGCCGGTCCAAGGAAGAG
>CBXJ02000147.1:0-26677 GCA_000612645.2 Trichuris muris | reverse complement strand
ACGACAGCAGAATGCCGGGATACACGCATTGCTCATTATTCAAGACACGAGCTGAGCGCATCCGCATCCTTACTAGACTGAACTCGTCGTTTCGTCGCGACCACTGCACGCGTAATAGACGTAATGGAACATTTGCCAACTTTCGTAAGATGTCAAGTTGATGCCCGTCTGTTTGCTTGGACGGGGTGTAAAGCAAATCGAACTAAGTACCGGTCTGAGGATGCGCCCAAGCGATGTTTGACTAAGCGAAAACGTGCACTAGACGACGAAGTTTGCATTTTGCGGTGCAAAAGTTCTATCGTCGTTGTTGCACTGCATTAGCACTTCGCGTGAACGAACATGAGTTACTTCCGGTCAGCTTGCGCGCCGTTGACCGCCCTTGAAGCCGTTCGCAAGAATGCGGCAATTAGTATTTGTGGATAAGCGCAAGATGCCTTCCTACCATCTATCTGTCGAGCGAGATGACGCGCCGTGCCGTTGTGCCGCATTCCTACAGTAACGGTGCCGTTGGAAAACTACTTGCTAAGTTGACCTCAACCACTGACTTTCATTCATTACCGTTAGCAAGAGAGCAGATCGCTTTCTTGTTACGATAGCGTCGTCGAGCGCGTCTTCTCGCGAAAGTCCCAACATCTTCCATGCCGACAAACATGCGTGCCATTCATGCAGGGCGAGGATAAGGTGCAACGTTCCTTGGTTGGACGGGCAGCAATGCACAACTTAGCTTTACATTCATCGCACGCGCAGGCGCACAGGTGCTGTCCGGGACAATCTTCGTGGTCCTGGCATTGCTCAAGCATTTCCGGGTCATTGCGCATGCAAGGATCAATGCATTCGTCTTGTTTCGCCGGCTGAGCACTTCTCAATCCAAAGTTACTTCCGCAGAAGCGAATTGGAAGACCGGTTGCTGGATCTATACCTTGGAAATTTCGTTGTACGGATGCCGGAGGTCCATAGATGGGGGATATCGGACCTACAATAACGAAGGCACCACGTGAAGCAGACGTAGGAGGTAAACTGTCATCACCGCCAAAGCCCATCATTGGTGCAGTAACCATTGGCTGAAGAATAGGAAGGCTAGGAAGAAGACGCTCGGAACCAGGCAAGACGGGTGGATACGTGTAAGGCGACTTTTGGTATCCCAAATTTTCAGGTGCGTAGACAACCTGTGGGCTCACAACATACTCGCCGAACCATACTAACTGGCAGTGGACTATCACTAGCAGGGTGAACAATGAGACTGCACGAAGTTCCATATGCCTAATGGTGTTGTCTTTCAAAGCGCAGCAATGAAGCAGTGCGAATTAAGTCCATTTGCTTTTAATTACGTTTGAACGACTGCCTGATGACTTCTTTTATTTGGCCACAATTTACAAATCGCCTGACTAAACCACGCGACACCATTTCGTCACGTGTGCACCTATTACTGATAATCATGTAGCAGAGTGGATGGAATCATCAATAATTGCAAAACTCAGGTGGCATCCAAACTGAGACATCGAATGACTGCTTAACGAAAAAAACAAAGGAAAAGAACGCGTAGAAATGGTTACACATTCAAGCTGTCTTTTTTGGCAAATATCTGCTCTGCCTCAACGGTGACGCGCTTCAACACGTCCAGCATTCTCTCTCGGACCGCGTCGGCCAAGTCAGGCACGTCTTCGTGCTTCAGACCTTTTGTTTCTACGGGTGGCAGCACTTCGACCACAACTACCCCACCTGAGCATCACAAAGTCGGACAAACGTTGGCACGTACGCCTGCCACACTTACCGTAGTCGAAGCGCTGCTCCTTTTTGCTGTAGAAGCTTTGATAGGAGGAGAAGACAACTGGTACAATAGGTATCTTAACGGGCGCATCGTTAGGCTGAAAACGGAAATCAAATACCTGCATTGCCTGCGCTTCGATTGCAATGTGGGAAGGCACCCTTTTTGAACGGCAATAAACCCAATTCGTGGTTTCTCGTCCCTTCAGGAAAAACCCAAACTTTGAGCTGAAGCACCGAGCCGCTGCACAACCGTCTACGTGTGGGCTACAACACAGAGACTACTACCTTATTCCGTCGCACATGGTCAATGGTGCGAGCTAGAACGGCTCTGCTGCTCGTTTTATTAAAACGGTCGATGAAGATGCATCCACACAGCCACGCGGCAATGCCGAACCAGCCCAAGTAACGAATCTCCTTCTTCGCCAAAGGAGCGCATCTTTCGGGCCATACCTCCATCATTGCTGCAACCAATACAGGGCTGCAAAAGTTGGCTACGATTAATAACGCACATACGGACAATATCCAATGAACTCTGGTGGTTGCAGACGACAACAAGGGGATCCGAAGTGGTTAGAAAGTGCCGATTTCGAACGTGCACTTCTATTCCGTACAGCTGATTCATCTGAGCAACGGCTTTTTGTATTAGTCTAATTGCAAGGCCGAAGTTCGGCTCGAACAATTTTTAAGATCGCGCGAAAATGTACGCACCTTATGTTGGTCCAGTCGAACGGCCGGACCAGCGTGTAAGGCAGAACAAAAGCGCCGGCTATGGACAATATCATGTAGTACAATGTCATCTTAATGACGTAGCGAAGTGAGCCCCACTTTGGCCATAACGTCCAGGCCAACAATGCCATAATGCCAATAAATGCTACCAAAGCAAAGCCCATAACATTCAAATTACGTGCCAGTAAGATTTCTTTGCAAAACGGTTCGTCGGTGCAAAGCAAGCGACATTTCTATAGGAAGCTTCAAATAACAGTAACTTGAGAAAAACAAGTAAACAATTGTTGCACTGAAAGATCAACGACGTAGTCAAACGTTACCCGCTAGAGAGCAGCCAAGACAGGTTAGAAAGTTTTAATTAATATTTTCTTTAAAAAATGCAGTTCCGTTTCCTCGCCTCAAGGGTTATTTGTTGTCACGTGCTCAGGGGCCCACAACTTTACCGTGCGATCGAAGGAGGTGCTCGCCAGCCAGCAGTTGTTCGGCGATATAGCCACGCACATGACTTTACTTTCGTGTCCAGGCAGCGTTTTCAACGGCTGCCACCCTGGATTTGTCCAAATCTGAATAAAAAGGCACTTGTACAAGAATGTCACCAAAATAATTGCGCTCCGAGCAGGCCGTCGTACCTTCAACGTATTGTCATAGGAGCCGGTTACCATGAAGTCGCCATTTTTGGTGTCGAAACATATTTTTGAAACTAGACTTTGATGCGCAGGTAATGTATACACGCAACGTCTCATACGTAGATCCCACATTTTGCACGAATTGTCCGCGCTTCCGGAAACCATTTGAAACCTGAATATGAATATATGTAAGTTTCGACTAATAAGTGTCTTAGAGGGCGTGCACCCACCCGCTTGGGGTGAACTCGACCGTCAGTATAGGCTTCTGATGTCCCTCAAGAAACATTATACATCTACCGGTGCGTAGGTCCCAAACCCGACCGTAACAATCCAGGCCTCTGCAAAAGAAATCGTGTTTGTCTAAACGACCCATCGTCGACAAGAAAGCTACAGTCGAATCACCCTGTTAAAACCACGGAGCCGTCGCACTGAAAGGAAATGTCGTAAACAGCTTTGCTGTGCCCTTCTTGGTGAAGCACCTCTTCTTGCTGTTCAATATCGTACAACCGCCACGAGGTATCAAAGCTAGCAAAACAGCACAAAGTGATGTTCCCTGCAACCCACGGATACCGATTACCACGTGTATCCCAGAAAGCGACCGGAGGGATGAAAGGCCATCCGAGCCACCCTGTACGGTTCGCAGGTTTCGATGGATACAAGCGGCTTTTCCCTAAATCAAATTGTTAACTTTTCTAGAAAAAACTTGTCACCAACTTTCTTAGGTTCCAAAGCTTGACCATTCCGTCATTGTCGCTGCTTGCCACTTGAATGGCCGAATCGCTTTCCATTAAGGCCGCGTCCGGATGGAAGCGTACGCAGCTTGCATTCGAGGTATGGCCGCGCAGATCGCGAACGAGCTCGCAGTTGGGCACCGTCCAGACCTTGCAAGTCCCGCTCCTACAAACACCGACAATTGTTATCCAGCCTAACCTGTATCCCCTGATCGACTCTTCCTGTCTTGATAAACAGGTCAGCGAGTACTCACACTCAGAAGCGCGATGGACGGGTATTCTTGCCGCCAACAGTGAGAAAAGCATATCTTCGGCTTTACAGATCATTGAAACGTTGTAAAATGTAGAATATACTATGCCACTGTTGAATCCGTATGTCATAACTTTTACTACTTCTCACATCACACGTGTATTAACCCTAACCTGTTACAGAAATATTAAGTTCGAAAATCCTGACGTTCCCAATTTTTTACAACTACAGCGGCTAGAGCGAAACACTCATTTTGGCATTATGCACAAGTGAACACGCTGCCACTACGCATTCCATTGCCTTAAGTAACCTTGACCACCGATCTACAAAGACGGGATAACTTACCAACCGGCTGTAGCAATCATGCTCGAATCCGGGCTGAAATCACAATACGCAAGCGGTCGAGTATCGCCAACTTGGCTGCAGTAGTTGCTTACGCTCTAAATCGGTTTTTAAAACGTCCGAAGCGAGCGGAAAACAATTCAAGCCATGACATGTTGGTCGACTATGCTTGCTACTGCTCACCGTGATCCACCTGTGCGTCTCCTGGAGACGAATGGCCTTTTCCTTGCTCGGCATGCTTCTGCTTTCACGGGCGATTTCCAAACGTTCCTTCGCCTTCGGCAATGAATACATAACCATGAATAGGCGCGCTCTCTTTAGACCTTCCGTTCCCTCGTGGTACCACGTTGTTTCCTCTTCTCGAACCTCAGTTCGCGGTTCTTCTCGTCTTAATATCCTATGTGCCTCTTCTTCCTCCATCATGGACAACAGCTTCCTAAGACGCTCTCGACGGTCCGGTTTGTCCTCCCCAAAAAGACAAATCGGATGACCGAGCTGCCTCAGCAGAGCTTTCACTTCGTAGTCGTCCGTTGGCAGCGTCATGTGCCTTGCCCGTTTGCGCCGTTCGAACTCTGCCAAGATGGCGTCCCGATTGGGATCTTTCACCTTTTCCATGTCGAAGTGCTCTTCAAAGGACGTCAGCTTTACGTACAAAGGCTCGCAAGGAAGGGATGAATCTTTTTACCGTTTGATACGAACACGTTGGCTCCCGATGACGTCCCCTTCGAGGTGCTGAGCTCGGTGATTCGAGCGGCCGTCGCCGCGGCCGGATCCATATCTCTGAGCTGCCAAACAAAACCAATCGTTCGCGTGTGCGTTTTAGAAATATTCTGAAGCAAAAATTTCACACCTACCTCTCTGCGCGTAATTTTAGGACCTGAAAAATTCCGTATAAACAACCAGCGACGGCGCGAGACAACCAAATTTGTGGTAAAAGAATACTGTAACAACGCGTAAGTAATTATCAGGTACTATTAGTACGTAATTTCATTGCACTACTGCCGTAAGTTTTTTATGGCTCCGATTTCACGCTGCACCCTGGAATTTCTTGCCAGCAGCGGCTTTAGTTTCCTTCCACAAGAAGATTTCGCACCGCAAGGAGAACCTAGTTTCCAGACAGGTTTTGCAGATATCGCTTGCCCTTGAATGGACATCGAGGAGAAGAAAATCTAGTGTTTACGATGCGTGTTATTCGTTATATTAATAGTTTTTGGTACGCTCAAATGTCGTCCATGTCAGTGGTTCTGTTCGAACAACAATGTAAAGTCACTATTACTGCACTTTTACAGACAGCGCGGAAGAATTTCAGCAGTAGCCCATTGTTGCCACTTGGTTGAACATCCTCGCTTGTGTAATCAAACGGCATGAATTATGCCCGACCACTATTTGCTCTCCGACTTCGAGGTTGCTACAGCCTCATATTCAAGGTTATTTCGGTGAGATGGTGTTCACTTTCGTCAGGTTGCTCAACACTCTTCAACACTGCAACTATCTCGTCTTTTCTCAGCAAAAACACTGCCAGAAAAATCATTACGAAGCTGCTACATTTCGTGTTACTGCTCTGTCCAGCAAGGCTGGCAGCATTCCATCCAACACTACACAATATCAATGCCGTTGCCATAGAATACGCAGTGGAATTTCGTAAAGTTTCCTGCAGCACTTCTTAAACAGAATAAGCGCGTTGGTATAAGCCATATCAACCAAAATTCACCCTTTATTAAGCAAAATGAAACTACTACCGGTGTGATCCGAACTCCAGTTATTTTTAAAAGAATTTCACAATGGCGATTCTGATGGGGTTGTGTAGCTTCGTATGGGACAAAAGTAGAATGGCGGATACTGACGATCGTTGACGCTAAATTCCAATCCATCTGTTCTGCCGCAAGAGTAAAGGTCCTTCGCTTCATATCTTATTACAGTAAGCACGCTGTGCTTCAGGTTGTCTGCACTCATCACCCGCAATTTCTAAAAGCCATATATGCGAACTTTGCAAACGAAAGACTTATCGCACGACTTACAAGAGAAAATTGGCGATGGGTGACAACGTTTTGCAGGTGATTGCGTTCACGGACGCCTTTTTCCATCAGCGATCGCATAAAACTGACGTTTACAACATCAGTGCCTTCCATGACGTATTCACCGACCATTGCAACAGGACATTTAGGCTTCTTAGTATTAAGACACTGAACAATTACTTGAGGAGAGTCGGCAGACGTCATCATGGTAGCCGTGCCTAAACAACATTAGGTATGCAAAACTTTTTAAAAAAAGGTTGGCTTACCATCGGCAAAGAAACGTAAGCATCGGAAGTAAACAACCTTATGCCATGGTCGATACAGAGGAGTATTAAAGCTGTTTTCTCCCATTCGCGGGTAACTTATCTTGGAAACGTAAAGTCCACTGAACGATGGACGACAACGATTAATAAACATATCCCTCCAAGATGAGAAAGGGGTCCATGAACCTAATTGCTCTCCCCAAACACGGTTGCACATGGAACGCCAAAGCTCATGGCGTCGGGTTAGTATGTAGAATCCGCGGCATACCTGGGAAAATAAAACAGAATTAAAATAACAAACTTTTGGCTAACTAATTCTTACCAGCGAAAGCTGTTCCAATTGTTGAACGTCTAGATCGGATGAAACGACCCATCTGAACACTTGCAAAATAAGCTCGGGAGGCAAAATTGACATGTGGGTGCCTTCCTGCGTCTCCTCTGCCTCACAGTATCCGCGCTTCCCTTCGTGCTCTAGTTGCTCTTCGATGTTCTTAACTAGCTCTTCCGTGGATACACAAGTGCCCTCGTCGGATGACTTGTTGCTAGCGATAAGCCCTGATTCTTCTAAAAACGGTTAAATGTCCTTCAGCATACTTGAATGATTATCACCTATCGCCTTCAAGGAAAGACCGGTTGTAATGCGCGAATTTAGAAAAACCATCTTCTCTACGTCCGGATATATGTGCATTGCCTGTTTGTAACAGCGTACAGCCTGCTGCATACGTCCCTCGCGTTCATGGGCAATCCCGGCTTCGAATAAACGGATCGCAGACCCTGACTCTGCTCCATTTTCGCAACTTGCCTTTTCCAAGTAAGGATCGCGTTGTCTGCCGCTTGATTCAAAATTTCGATGCGTAAACTCAGCTCGCCAGGCCCGTCGGAAGGTTGCCAATTCAGAATTTTCAGTCACTGCCTTTTGAGAAGATTGTCCATTGCGTAAAGAGGAACATACGTTTGAAACCATGCCCTTCTCTGCTATTGGCTCGCTTGAAATATGAGCCATCAACAAAGGCGAAGGACGACCCCGGGCTTGCGTTCAATTCGACCACTGTAGGACAAATCCATGTCGACGGATTTACTTCTTACAAATATAGCTGGCGAGTAAATTACCATCCCACGAGATAACAAATACTCTTCCATGGAAAAAACAACTTAGACCACCATGCGAAAAGGATGCGCTACACTCCTACAGTATAACAATTCGCAAGTATCGTTTTCGTGCAATCGCTGACGCACATACATTAAGGTACTTTTAAACCGTATGCTAGAAGTTTCTGCGAAGCAACTAATATCCACGGATTTCCCCCGTTCATTGAAAGCTTATATTCACTCAAAGGCAGAGCATTCGGGTACTTCTCGCGTAGCCATCCTCAGTGCCAAACTTTTAAACAACGACTGCCCAGCCAGTCAGCGGTTCAGCAAGCTCATCCGCTAGACCGTCCGGGGTGGCGACATCAATTATCAGGTCTTGTACCCGTCAAGCGTCCGTCGTCCGCCCAGTCAGTCCTGCAGAGAGCGAGCATCCCCACCGACCGACCAAGACAGTGACGCAACACCTGGCATATGCTAAAAGTTGTTAAATGGCTGTCAAAGTTTTTTTTTGGAAGGGCTACTTAAACGTAAATCTGCCCATTCCGTTGATAATTACGGGCCGAAATGTCAACAGTTCTTCGCCTAACGCGTAGCAGGACGAATATGTTGCGGCGTCTCCCAGTGCAAACGCCGCTTACAAAGTTGAACAGAAACTCTCAAAGCAACCGTTCCCGTTTATTCACAAGCACACATGTACACACATCCACAACGAAACATTAGTCTCTCTGACCGTCAAGCATAAATGAGTGTCAGGTTCTTGACTGCCTGTTCTGGTTGGAACAGAATAGTTGCGCAACATTAACAAAACTCTGTGTAAAGAGAAATGTGATCCTGCGGAACGCCACCTCTGATTCCGTTTTCTAAAGCACAAATAAACAAGTTTAATCACTCATACCTGAAACTCGATTTAATTGTTATGCAAAGCATCACTCTGAAGATGGGATGCATGGTAACGGGGCGTTCGGTTGGCATGGATGGTTACCGTTGTGATCACGTTACAGTGCTTTTTGAAATTACCAAGAAAAGAACCTCACCAGTCGCGGGTGGGTTGATTTATTGGTTAAAAAAGCGAGACAGTAACGTACGATTGTTCAGAGCTTTCGGGACGCTCTAGCCCGTCGTCATCGAGTGGAAAGAGGCCTGTTGTTTTGGCCTAAGGGTATATATAGGCGAGACAGGGCTAAGCGAGAAAAGTCAGAAGTCAAGAAAAGTCAGCTGTAAGAGTTTAACATTGTCCTGTTGGTATACTTGTGTTGTCGGATTTGCGTTAAATGTGTTTAAATTGTGTCTTGTCTGTTATCTGGACAATAACTTGCTCATCATTTAGAACAATACCTTACTTGCGCAATGTCTTGTTCGGAAAAGGCGACTGCGCAGTTTGCCGCACTGCGATAGGCCAGCTAAACGACCAATGCGGGTTTGAGCACGGTTTCTGTAAAACGAATGTTCGATGTTTTACAGAAACTTAGGCGTCAGTACGCAGGTGAAGAGGTGTTTGCGCGGTACCAAGTTAAGCGGATTAATTAGGTTTTCTGGAAGAACAATGCTGTGAGGCGCTGTCGGAATCCAGAACTATTGGCACTAATACCTTTCCACCATTCGCAGCCAAACTAAGTGGCTTGATTCGGTGATTCCAGTCAGCAGACGCTACGAACCGCTGCTGGAGTGGCGGACTGCTAGCGCAGGTGCTAAGCACTGAGCGGGTCGGAGACATGGAGCAGCACTAATACATCTTGACCCACGTGCATCCGCCTGCCTTCTTGAAAAGGACCGCAATTCCACGCACGCGCCATTTGGCATGTCTGCGAACACAGTGAGTGGCCGAACACTTGGCCGGCGCCTAACGAGCTGAGGCATACGTTCGGCTACGCTTACACCAGTGACGACGTCCACGTTGTGAAGGTTCGGTAAGTCGATGTCAATACTGTGTACTACTACGTCACGTGTAGCATTAAGTTTGTGGGGAAATCTTAGGCGATGAAGAAGTACTGAGCGCGCAGGTAGTGGGAATGAGAACATACGGTTGTGTTTAGGTCTAAGCTTAGGTATAGGCGAAAGCGACTGCTATCAAGAAATACCGAGCGCACATGTAGTTGGAATGTAAGTAAACGGTTGTGTTTAGGTTTAGGCATCGGCGAAAACGGCAGCCTTCAAGAACTACCGAGCGCACAGGTAGTAGGAATGAAAATATCTAACTAACTTAACTGGAACCGCGGCGCATACTAACAGTTCGTTTGACCGCACCGTTCACCCCGCTGCATAAAAAACATGCGGCTACGTGCTGGCGGTGGAAGGTGACGCCACAGGCGCCGGCGCTCGTGCGCCGGAAGGCACTCGCAGTCAGAACAATAGGTTGCGTAATTAGGTCAAGCGTACTGTACATTGTCCAGATAACAGACAAGATCCTTTAAATCAGGGGTGGGGAAACTTTTTGCTGCTTCAGGCTGTTTGGACGCATATAACATCATTCGCGGGCCGTAAACAATACTCTTTGAAAAACATAGCCGTTGTTTGTTTGTTTACATGCAAGTTCTGTGCATGCTCTGCAGCATGGTCACCCGAATTGTTTATTGCTATCCAAACAACAAATGACGAACTACAAGGGGGGGACAGCTACGCAGAAACGAAACGGAAAAACTTTTCTTCTTTTCGTTGAACTGCCCATTTGTAGCGTTGGGTGAGCGCGCGAACTCTACCTTGCGATAAGCGTCACGAAACCTAAGCTTTCAGTGCCACTTTATGAGCAACTGCGAGCTAAAAGGCAGAATTTTGTCACAATTATGAAACCCACTTGTCACGAACCTAATCCCAAATATAGAGAACGATAAGCTCGAAGACGAACCGACGAGAACGACAGCAAGAGAAGGCGAGAACGACTACCGAAAGCACACAGAGCGAAAGTGCTCTAGCAAGCTAGACAGTTGTGATTTCGAACCAATGAACAACGCGAGATAAGAACAGCAAATGCGGCAAATGGTCCACGCTACCGAGGCGCGCACTACTGCTTGCCTGCAATGACCGACGATATCGGTTTGTCGACAGTAGCCTGACACTCCCTGCTTGTTACGCAACATTTACGCCATTACTGCGATTCATATCCACTAAGTTTACTGCATAATGAAAAATAAGCTCTAACAGTCATAGTTCACTGAATTCCGTGTCTACCTCCGTTTGCATCAGCGGGCGGATGGAATGGTCTCGCGGGCCGGAGGTTCCCCACCCCTGCTTTAAATGTTCTAATTCTGAATATTTTACTTCATAATTTGTTAACGTGGTTAATTTTCTCAAAGTGCGACTTAAAGATTTTAGGTCGGCTTGCAGTGGTATGGTCGGTCTATTTTTGTTGTAACTAATGATATGCACATCACATTTCAATTAGCGCGTTCATTTGTGTGAAAGAAATGCGCAGAACAACGTAGCCCTGAAGTTTCCTTCTTGATGTCTTATTGAATATTCACCTTGTTTCCTTTTTATTCGAATGAACCTAATCACTTAAACATAGCTTTTAGAGCGAACCCGTTCCATCCGGTCTCTCGGAACATGGCAGTCGCAAAGACGGAGCTGGTTAGTTCCAAAAGCTACGTTTAGGTTATTCGATTTATTCAAATAAAAAGGAAACAGGATAAATATGCCGTGGAACATCGATAAGAAAATGAGATTAAGTCCTGTTGCAAGCTCTGTATTCACGTAGACTTACACCCTGTACAAATAACCTGGAACACTGAAGTGGAGCCCCAGTGGCGCAACCGGTTAGCGCGTCGTACTTATAAGCAGTACAGAACCTGCTAACGCAATGCGAAGGTTGTGAGTTCGATCCTCACCTGGGGCATTCTTTTCCGTAGCGCAGGTGAACCATCGATTACCGATTGCGATTTTAACGTAGTTTGTCCTTTTCTTTCGTTTGTCGTTAATAGTTTCTGACTGTTGATTAAGATCTTTTCCACTGCTGGACTTGCACCAGCGCTTTGGTTATTTTGTCTCGATGGATGCATTCTTGTTAACAATAACTAACTCTTTCGTAACTCTGATTCTACATATGTCCTTAAAGTAGAACAATTGCAGTAGGCGCTGTTGGAGTCACTGACGACTCTCGTCATTACCCCCGCTATCCTACTCTCTCTTTAGCCCCTACTGTATCGTTTCGTAGTCCTCCGTTACGGTGGTGTGTGCGTACACTTTCTCTTAATAAAAGGCGTGGTATCTGATCCCTACAAATGGTTATGGGCCCAGTAGCGTCGGCTTGCGCGTGAAAAGACATCGGTCACATTCGTCAGCGTACAGTCAAACCGTGTGTTGGTTATGACAATGGCGAACTTGGTTCCCGTGACGTCTACCGTCATCGCGAAGTTGAACGGACTCAACTACGCGACCTGGAGCTTCCAGATGAAGCTTGTGCTAATGGAATGCGACCTTTGGTCTACCATAGAGCCCGGAGAAGAACGCCCCGCCAAGGAATCAGTCGAGAAGCTGCGACTTCACGACGCACGTCAAGGAAGAGCGCTAGCCAAAATTTGCTTAGCGATTGGCGATGAACAGCAACAGCACGTTCGACAGCTTTGCTCGCCGAAAGAAGTTTGGGAAGAACTTCAGAGGTTATATGCACCCAAGGACAGCAAGTTCCGAATGGTACAGCTAAGGCGTCGGTTATACACTGAAAAGCTGGAGCATCATCCTAGCATGGACGCTTATCTAGCGACGATGAATCATCTCGTCACAGAGCTTATCAGCGTTGGAGACAGCGTAAGTGACGGCGACGTCGCGATGACGATTCTGTGCGGCCTGTCCGACGATTGGGACAACGTTGTGTCAGCTATTTGCAATCTTCCAGCGACGGAGTTTACTTGCGCGACAGTCAAACAAAGGTTGCTCGCTGAATCGTATAGAAGAAACGACTCATCAAGTCAAGGCACGAACGCTCTCGCTGCCAAAGCGACGACGTTTGCAAGACCAGCTATCAAAAACTTTGGAAAAGCAGATGCCATCTGTTACAAATGCTCGAAGAAAGGGCACTATGCCAGGGAGTGTAAGAGTAAAGTGGATCACAAAAGGAAGCAGAAAAATTCGCCTGGAGACGGAAAGCTGCAGATGTCACATGCGAGCTTGTATGCCTCCTGTGGAGCAGTTTCAAATGGATTCGCTGGCGCGTGGGTTATTGATTCAGGCGCAACGCACCACATGTCGCCAAACGAAGAATACTTCACGAAGTGGAAAGCAAAAAGTCCTGCAAACACGCAAGTACAGATTGCCGACGGTTCAGTACTACCCATCGCAAACGCGGGCACCGTCAGAGCCAAGCTAACCAGGAATAAAGGCACAGTAAAGGAATTCTCTGCCAAGAATACCTTGTTTGTACCAGGTATTCGGACCGGCATTTTGTCCGTACCGCAAATGGTCGAAAATGGGCAAACAGTGGTCTTCAGCAGAAACGGCTGTCGCATCTTTGGTGCGGATGACCAACTCGTGATCGAAGCCGAAAAGAGCGGTCGACTATTCATCGTAAAGACGTTACCGAGACGGAGCAATGTAACCATCAACAATTGCATCGCGGAGCATAATGCGCTCGATCTCGACGTCTGGCATCTGCGTATGATGCACGTAAGCAAACATCGGATCTTGCGAATGGTCAAAGGTAAGTCCGCAATAGGATTGAATTGCAAGCCAACGGAACCGGTAATATGCAATGATTGCCTGAAAGGCAAGTCCGTACGCCAGCCGTTCGAGACCTTGCATCAACGCGATAGGGAAATCGTTCCCTTAGCGCTCGTCCATTGCGATCTCATGGGGCCGCTTGATGAGTCCAGTTGGGGTGGCTCGAAATATATGCTTTGCGTAATCGACGACGCGACACGTTACGTATGGGTTTGCTTCCTAAGAAGCAAAGCAAACGTACTGAATAAGTTTAAGATATGGAAAACGCGAGCCGAGCGACAAACTGGCAAAACTCTATTGAAGGTCCGGACTGATAACGGCCTTGAGTTCTGCTCTAGAAACTGGGAGACGTTCTGTGATGCTCACGGGATCATACACCAACGGACGATGGTTTATACGCCGCAACAGAACGGCATTGCGGAGCGAATGAATCGTACGTTGATGGATCTGGTGCGGACCACGCTGAGCAACACCGGCCTCCCGAGGAGTGCATGGGCCGAGTTGGCGAATACAGCTGCTTATGTGCGAAACCGAGTCACAAACCGCCATAACGAAACCAAAACGCCATTTGAGCTGTGGTTTGGACGGAAACCGAGTGTACGGCACTTAAGAGCATGTGGATGTGAAGTGCTGGTTCACATCCCTAAACCCCAAAGGAATTCCAAACTGATACCAAGGGCTCGTAGTGGCACTCTGGTTGGGTATGCACTCAACGGAAAGGGGTGGCGTATTTGGATGCAAGACACACGAGAAGTGGTCGAGTCTCGCGACTGCGTATTCAAGGAACGTGTCTTCAGTATGAAGAAGCAGGATGGTCCATTCCTAAGCACTGAAGAAGTAACGGCGGAACCTCCTGACGTTGAGGAAAAGCCGGAAGAAGAATCTGTTCGGCAAATTCCTTCATTAAGCGAGCCGTCGAGCGAAAGTGGTGTCGAGACAATTCACGAATCGGCTTGTGCTGGAGAAGACTCAACGGAAAAGTCAGATGGAGAACGTGTGCGAGAAGTTTCTTCGAAATCTGCTGCTGAACTACAGCGAACGAGGAGCCATCCAATGGTGCTGAGGCATAGAAAAAAGGTCCAACCTTCGAAGGAAGCAGAATGCGCTTCAGCTGACATACCATTTCCTGCTTCATATGCTTGCGAAGGGAACGGAGCAATATCCTATCGTGAAGCCATCAATGGACCTGAGGCAGCAAAATGGCTCGAAGCCATGGAAGAGGAGATGGAGAATCTTCGCGAACATGAAACCTGGACTCTCGAAGAGCCACCGAAAGGCACAAAGCCCATTCAGTGCAAATGGGTATTGCGGAAGAAAGTGAACGCAACAGGCGAAGTAACAAGGTATAAGGCACGCTTAGTCGCGAAAGGTTATGCGCAGCAAAAAGGGATCGATTATGAGGACGTCTACTCACCGACGTCAAGCTTCGATACGATAAGGCTGCTCGTGGCACTTGGGGTGCAAATGGGCTGGATCCTCGAACAAGCGGATGTGAAGTGTGCTTATTTATACGGCCAGTTAAAGGAGGAAATTTATATGGAACAACCAAGTGGCTTCGTGTGCACAGGCTCTGAACATCTGTGTTGCAAACTGAAGAAGTCAATTTACGGACTAAAGCAAAGCGGGAGATGTTGGAACAAGCTCCTCGACCAACGCCTACGAAGTTCTGGCTTCAAACGAAATCCTGTCGATCCATGTGTGTATGGAATAACGCTGCGAAGTGGTCGCGCAATCATATGCGTGTATGTTGACGACATACTCACTATATCTCAAAATGAGGACGTGAGCAAGGCAGTAAAGGAACTGCTGAGTGCGAACTTCGAATGTAAGTTTGCTGGGCAAGTCTCTTACTTGCTGGGAGTAGAATTTACTCACGATAGAGATGGTGGTTTGACTCTATCTCAGAAAGCCTATGTCGAGCGACTCTTGAAGCGGTTCAATATGGAAAATGCCAAAAGCGTTGCTACCCCAATGGAAGCGAGGCCAAACTTTCAAGGAGAGCAAGCAGTCAGTCGCGATGTCGAAAAGCTTCCCTATAGAGAGCTAGTCGGTGGACTGCTCTATCTGTCCCAAAGGACAAGGCCCGACATCGCATTTTCGGTTGGAAAATTGTCGCAGTTCTGCTCAAATTACACGAAGCAGCACTGGGATGCAGCCAAAAGGATACTGCGTTATTTAAAGGCCACTAAACATGCTGGCGTCAAGTACAAAAGAAACAGCGAGCCCCTAACGGCGTTTGCAGACGCAGACTGGGCCTCGTGTAATGGAGATAGGAAAAGCATTAGCGGCTATATTGTATTTCTCCACGGTTCTCCCATTGCCTGGAGAAGTAACAAGCAAACGTCCATTGCTTTGAGCACAATGGAGGCTGAGTATATCGCTGTGAGCGATTGTACGAGGGAGCTGACATGGATGAAAGAATTCATCGAACGACTGGATATTGGTCAGGTGTTGTCGAAGCCGATATCAATAATGTGTGACAGTCAGGCAGCAATAGCACACGCCAATAACTGTATCGACAAATCGCGAACGAAGCACATTGCGATAAGATATCACTTCGTCAGGGACAAGGTTAACGACGGTGTAGTTGAATTGGTCTACGTCCCGAGTAGCGAGAACATCGCCGATGTTCTCACGAAGCCTCTCAGTCGTCGTCAGCATCAGGCTCACGTTGAGCGAATGCTCGACTTTCACAGAATGGCGGAGTAAACGTCTGGTGCGACATTACTCCGAGGGGGGCATGTTGGAGTCACTGACGACTCTCGTCATTACCCCCGCTATCCTACTCTCTCTTTAGCCCCTACTGTATCGTTTCGTAGTCCTCCGTTACGGTGGTGTGTGCGTACACTTTCTCTTAATAAAAGGCGTGGTATCTGATCCCTACAGGCGCACATGCGATAAGTTAGTCCTTTCTATAGGTACAAGAAATCATACAGTAACTACGAATTACTTACGGAGTCTTTTCAACTTGTTGACGAAAACGGTGACTTTACTTGCATAGCGCAAACGTCAGAAGGCCATTAGGTTTGCGCTGAGGGCGGGAAAAGTTCACTCCCAGAAGCTACGTAAGCCGCCTTTTTTTCCAACGCGTTGAATAGGTTCCATAAGTAATTCGTAGTTATGAGAACTAACGCACCTGTTCATAGAAACAGCATTTTCTAGGTACGAGAAAAGGTAAATTGTAAAACAGTGACCAATTAGGATGCACTTGCGATGGGGAATCCTAGCTTTCAGAGTACCTCGCTGAGGAAGAAACAAGGCAGTTCTAAAAGTTGTTTGCGCCTTGCGGGTACATTGTAATTTACTCATTATGCAACTGTGTACTTCTTTCGTTCTCAGTAAAACTTGTTAACTTGCCGTACGTCTCAGTTATTCAATGGAACCGTACGCAGCTGTTATGAAAAACTCGATATTATGGTTAAATGGGAATTGCGAATGCAAAGAAAATCACTTTGGATTGAAATTTCCGTTATAAGTACGTTTCTCGTTGAAGTTCAGTTGCTAAATTGGAATAAAAATTCACTAATGTTGAAACAGACTGTGTTAAAAAGTTAAGTCTTTCTAGCTATTGACGGAATCAGTATCTGTTTGCATTGTTCAGCGTAGGCTCCTGTTAGGAAAGCAGACTGTTCAACACCAGTACGTGTTAATTAGTACTTCTTGATTTTATAAGACCAGTACCACTATTTCCCACGTCTGCAAAAGGGGGTCTAACTTTATGTCACCATTTTTTTAAAAAATGAAGCATGATGTATGCAAATTCTCACCTGATGCCCGAACTTTACTATGAAATACACAATATACTGTTGTCATTTTCTTAGTTTTGGCAAATATGATTTACGTCAGTTGCAGCTGTGGTTTTTATCTAACTGGAACCTTCTTGTGGTATAATACTTTCCCTGTTGACCAAACAAACATACAGGAAGTCATTCATTACCCGCGTTCTGCTCGACTATTGTCTTCGACAATATAAGATTGTGCTCTTCTATTGCTATTAATAGTATCACTAGCACTATCAATCGTTGTGTGGCCTTTTCATGTATTATCATTTTGCATACTGCTTCAAATCCATTCTTTTGGAACGAGTTTATCTAATGTTCAATTTAGAAATCAACAATAGGATAACCCTAATGCGCCAACGAAACGAATTGCTAAAAGCAGGGATGCGAGAACACGGTACATGTATAGCAGTGCATAAATTAGCTGACGATGGCAAATGTGGGCGTCAAACAGAAGTTGTAACACTGCGAGCATGGTTTACTAAAGTGGTTCATCCCACGTAACGTTCGCTGTCCCTACTTTCTTCAGCATAGATATTCCTCCGTTAGTTACAGGTCAACAATGCATGTCAGTGGCACGTAGCCCATTGGCAAAAGTGAAATACCATTGAACAGTTTGGAGTAGACGCTGTTCTCAACAGGCCCAATAATGAATTCACCAGGATGATAAGCTGGCGAATGTAGTTTGTAGAGATTTTTAAGCATAAAACTGCGCACATTCACTACTAGGCGTGGCCGTATGCAGAAATAACGCCACGTATTTGGCAGAACTGCGTGCTTTACTGAATAATCTTGACGAAACTGGCAACTGTCCCAGTGGTGCAACCGGTTAGCGCGTCGTACTTATAAGCAGTACTTAGCCTGCTGACGGAATGCCAAGTTTGTGAATTCGATCCTCACTTAGAGCAGATGTACGCATCTTAGTTTGTTAAGGAGAGTTATACTCATTTCGTATCATCTAATTTTCGCACTTGGAAATGGCTGTCAGAATGATGTGCCAAGTTGAACATGCTGTAATACAACACTTTGAAATCCGCGCGCCACTGACAATGGAACTCTTAAGCAGGCGTCGATAACATCTTCATTTTACATATGGACTGCTCGTTAAGTGCAGATGGACTAAAAGTTAGCGTATGAGCCATGGAGCATCTAATTTAGCGGAACTAAGTTTCCCTTTGCGTTGCCATAATCCGGAGTGCAGATGCCTGAATCAGTGATTGGCTTAAAACTGTTTCACTTGCAGATTTTGCGGGAAGTCGAAGCCTCATAGTCATCATCCAGTGTTATTCTGTTTCCATTGTTCTCCATCGCTCCAAATTGTAGCACATCTAATTATTGTTCTTGCGTGGAAAACCATACAAAATGAGTTATAAACTTGTTATATGTCACTATCACGTACCTATTACGTTACGGTCATGGGCACGATACCTGAAAATCGCCCGACCGGAACTGGGTGTAGTATCGCCGTCGTGCTCGTTTCGCGTGCTCAATAAACGCTTGTCACTCCCGCTCCTGTCCGCGGCTGACTCCTCCAGGCGAAGACATAACAAAAATCATAAGCGATTGGATAAATTTGGGAAAAGTAAATCGTCTGCCTTCGGTATTTCTGTTTGTGTTCGGGTTTGCTTGCCTTTGTTGCACAGGCATATCCTAAACGTTTCACCAGTTTGGCGTCAATCTTCAAACTTATCGATACTCATAGCGAGTTGAAAGCAATACTTTCCTTGGGCTTTCCTTCGGCTGAATACATTTTTTAGGCTTGGAAGTTTTCCCTTAAGTTGTGTAGGGGAGATGGCTGGCTGACAGCTAAAAGGTTAGCGGGCGCTGTCTCTCCTCGCGCCTGTTCCTAATTTAATGGTTTGTTGGACCTCGCGTCGTTTCGTCGGCGCATTGCTCGACGGCGGAACCGGTTTGATCATTTTAGTTGGTGCCTATAAATCATACGTTAGAAATGAATGCATAAATTTGTATTGTATTAATATTGTTACTTTATTCTTCACCCTGGCACAAGTTCATGCTTTCTGTTTTTCATGAATTCATCCGTCAAATCATTAGTACTCGTAGCATAGTTGTTCCTTTATCGTTTTGCCATTCTTCGCTGCGTTTCCGTTATGGAATAAACTACAGTTGGTCTTATGTCAACTAGAGACATTCGGCTAAAACGTTATCCTAAAGTAAGCGCCAAGGTGATAAAAGTTATCGATTAGATCCTGTAGCATGGAATGATAGAAAAATACAAAAATTACCATTGTTTACGTAAGGCTATTTTCTTCTATGGCGAATGAAATGGGCCGTTGAGCAGAGTGCCGTCGAAGTAGGGCTACTGGAACATGGCAAGATCATTTACGGCAACAGCAAGTACGCGAGATGTTACTAGTCGTTCTGTTGCTCTGCCTTCTTCGTAATGTGGACACATTCTTCTGGGAAATCGATCGTGAAGTGTGCTGAGCAAATAAGTTCCCGAAAGACACATTTTGACTAACGAAGTTCCAGGATTGGCGCCTCAATCGGAGGGAAAGGCTAAAGGTGCTCGCGGCTCCCGTAGATCTTCGACGTCCCATTTCTCATTCTGTAGGAACAACCGAAGCGCCACGTGTGATTGATATGCAATTAATTGAGGCAACAACAATAGCTTTTGGACGAACTGCAGAGGGGAGCGCCCATTTTTTCAGGACGCCAGCTCAAGTTGGTCGACCACGGGTGCACATGATTGCCAGGCGTGTTCTACAGGATTCGCCCACCAGAGACAAGCATATGATCGATGTATATACAGTGCGTGTCCGCTGGTTGGACCCTATTTATTGGAACGACGGAAGCAGTGAATTTAGCTCTGGGCGGTTTGAAGGAGAAGGCAATAATCGAAGATGGTATGAAATCAGATGTTGGGTATCCTCTGAAGGTGTTCAACCTAGGATCTTGGTCAATAGGCGTTTAAGTGCTGAATTTAGCGGTTACGGTGAGAAATTTCAATTCCCGCCAAATTGGGATTTGACCTTCCAGTGCGCCGTACGCGCCATTAACGGTTTGGGAAGTGCCGGTCGCTGGACGGCAGCAGAGCCGGTACATGTGTTGCGCATTCCCATACATTTGCCAGGACTTGTTGACATCGACGTGAGACACTTGAGTGAAAGTGAAATTAACAATATTCTTTCATCCGCTGTGCGCGTTTCCCGGGGAAGAAATGTTTTGTAAACGTAAAGGTCGTTGATGTTCCTGACGCTGGTCAACACTTTCATTTGTTCTTTTTAACATCTGCTACGTTTGAACTATTTGCATTTTCGCAAGTTGTTCTAATTAAATGTTCGAAAGACGAGTACTGCAGCTCATTTCTGGCAATTCCCATTCGATTCTACTGTTTGTAAAATCATACAATGAATGTTTTACGTCATACTGAATTACATATTGAATTCTTTCTTTGATTTGGTGCTCCAGCGTCAGCGGTGTGTAGAGTTTTAGGCTCTTGCCTATTCATGATGTATCCAAATTTTCAACCGTTCTGTATTTGCTCCAATAAATTGAATTTGCAGTAAGTCTAGCCTTTTCTTGAATACTGCTGTTTGATTAGAAATACTGAAAATACATGGAGGTGCTAACCATAAAGAGGAACCGTGTCAGGGCACACGGTTTGCTCATTGTCACGATTTTCTTCTGTTATCTTATCGTTCAGGGGTCATGTATATTACTCGCGAAGACAAACGGGTCTTCTGTAAGCGGCACAATAATTTTCTGGTTACGCTGATGATTAGCTGGCCCATGTAATTTGCAATAACTTCAACGATTGTGGATCCCATTAGAAAAATTAACAAGTTTGTGGTAATCGCAGTACGCGAAACCACAGACAACTCTCCAAGTACTGCTTTTCTTTCTTAAGCGTTTCAACAAACTTAAGCTTAGTTCGGTCCTTGCACTGTTAAATTCTTCTTCCAATCAAGCAGTGAGAACGTTATGTACCATAAATACAATATGAACACAAATGTATACCTTGTCAATGATTTCAGAAGCAGCAAAGAGCTATATTCATATTGTCTTGGCTACACTCTGCGCTGTAAATTTTGAACAGGTGTTGCTTAGGAAAGTTCGCAGAACTCATCTTGCACGACATCAGATAGTCGACCATTCAAAAATATACCGGTATTTCGTGTATACGTAATGCAAGTAGTCTTTTATGTATTGCATACGTATGCTCTATTAATCTGCAATGTACTTTTCAATAGCCTTAAGCCGTAAAGCACATATACTCCAAATCGTCAATTGACCAGCCAAAAAGCGCATAATTTGTGGCGGTGTCAAACCGTACCACGCTTATTAAAATTTAAGCTTATTTTCTGTTTCTTATTTCGTCGACTTAATCTGTTCATTGAGAAAGAAGATTGCAAATGATATTAACAGTTTATAAGAATGCTAGGCGCGCATTTCTTCCAGTGGTAAAAACGTTGCCCCAGGTGAGGATCGAACTCACAACCTTCGCATTTCGTTAGCAGGTTCAGTACTGCTTATAAGTACGACGCGCTAACCGGTTGCGCCACTGGGGCGATGATTGCTACGCAAAGTTCTTGCATGAGAATTTTTAGCACAACGGCAAGTTCAACGAGTGAACGTTTTAAACTTCTAAAAAACAACAGTCCGCTAGTTATGTTCTTGTGCATTGTATTAGTCAATAGTTACTAATTGAACATAGGATGTTTGGTAACGGGACCGTTTGTCATCTCTGATCTTCAGTACGGTGGATGCCCGTTGGAGCTTCTGGTATCTGAAATAGACCAAAAAACACGCCCTACCAACGCATGGTGGTCTATTTCAGACACCAGAAGCTCCAACGGACATCCACCGTACTGAAGATCAGAAATAGTTACTAATGTAAAAATTATGCTTTGCTCACTTCATGTATTTGATCAAAATGGGACACAGTTGTTTTTCCGAAGTAAACGCTTTATGTTTTCATGCACTTCGTACTCAAGTTAAGACTAGGACATTCTCTTCTATTATAGCAACTGCGCTGCACGCATGCAATGCAGAAATTTGTCAAAGGTGATGCTTCTCTTTGCAGGAGAGAATATTAACCAGCGTATCAGTGAATTTTACTTAGTATATTGTTATATTTATGATTTTGAGAATATGAATCCGAAATACGGGATATGATCTCGTGTTTAATTTAAAAAACCAACGGTTTCAATCCCGTTAAAACCTGAATGAAAACACACGGAGCTTTCGGGACAAGGAGAGTCCCGAAAGCTCCGTGTGTTTTCATTCAGGTTCTAACGGGATTGAAGCCAGTGGTTTTTTGAAGTATATTTATGATTGAACGATTATGTGTCTTCCCTGTTGGCTTTTTCTAAACTAACAAACCTTGACGTGAGTAAATGTTTATTAGCTCATGAGTGCAACGGAGCTATGGAAACAATTCGGTTCCGTCTTCAGTGTTTACTAATTAGGATGTGGTGGCTTCAAGGCAGGCGTATTGCAACACCTGGCTCGATGTATTGTTACTTTTAATGGCTCAACGGTGCGGTAGCCGTAAATGTGTAGTACGTCCAACATTACTTTGCGCGAAAGTTACCTGTAGGGGTGGGATAACGCACCTGTTTATATTAATGTCAATCTCGTAAAGTAAGTTCATTTGTAAGTAAGTCAACTCTTATTGTCAACATTGAAGCTTAATATTTCAATGTTTGTAACGGGCTCCTCGATTTAAACGAATCGAGAAATCACGGGAAATTTTACCCGTTGCTGAAAGCCACGTTAATGGAAAAGATGTTTATTTCAAAACTAGAAAACCGTGCCGCGCGATGGTCAGGAAAGCGGAGCTTTCGGTCCAATCTAGGCCCGCCTTCTGGCGAGTGGCACTGTGGTTCGGCTAAGTAGAGGGACTCTCCCTGAAAGCCAAGCTTGGGGGAAAGCACAGACAGCGCTGAAGACTGGCAAAATGGTAAAAACGCTGTGCTTCACGGAACGGAATCAATATTGCTGCAGACTGTACAACTATAGCATTAGAAAGACCACTCTTGCAAAGCCTATTTTCGTTGAACTCTGCTGACATAAAAGTGAAGATACCACGAGCCATGTTGATTTGGAATAATGACATATTTGGTATATCTTTGTTCAACCAAACGGTCAACATAGGCAGCCATACGGTCGACAAGAAATAGTTGCACTTAGTAAGAAGATAGATGGCCGTATTTCAAGTCTTACTATTTTTTGTCGACCGTTTACTGCGCTGTTTTTCGCGCCCTTTTAGTAGGTCATCACGCGTAGGTGGAATAGCGGTAACTTTTCCTGTTATTCAATGGTGACTTAATTGCGATGTTGAAATTTCACGAAGTAATGGCAGCATTTGTATGATATTTTAAACCATTTTTTGGTTTGTATACATGAATGAAAGCTGCGGACGATGAACAGGAAATGGTCCATGAAGAACTACAAATGTTAAGATATGTGTATGGCACCATAGGCGAACTAAGATGAGCAGCCACTTCTGATTATGGAAAGCTTCAGGGCATTTTGAGTAGAAAAATGCGCTTAAATGCCCAGGAGAGGATCGAACTCACAACTTTTGCGTTTCGTTAGCAGGTTCGGTACTGCATATAAGTACGTCGTGCTGACCGGTTGCACCATTGGGCGCATAGTAGTGGCGCATTTTGGTATTGTAATAGATTAACTGTAGGTTTTTCCTCTTGTGTGATAATTTGCTAAATTGAAGGGGTAATTGCAGATGGTCATTTGAAATTCAAGAATGACGGTTCATTATGTATGTCACCCGGTAATGTGTTATCTAACTTTTGAAGTCTCATTTACTAATATTTTTTGCTGTTACCAATACAAGTAAATTGTTCCTCCAAAAAGCATTTGCTTGGTGTTGGCAATGCTCACACAGGGATTCAGCCGTAGACCATTCAAGATCTTCAACGCCCCTGTTAGCCACCTGATATTCTCGGAAATATTCACTCTGTATCATTATTACAGCTTGCAGTTTGAAAATTTTCGTAAAGGGACTTGTATCGTGTGAATATTAAATGAGCAGGAATTGGAGAATCCCTTCCTTTTCGTCGCATTAGCCAACGTATTTACTTGTGTGAAAACTTATTTGGACGTTCAGCAATCTTACCCAATGAATCAAAATTTGTGTTTTCTTTTCAGCTTTTTAATCAGTGATAGTCTCGTGACAGGCTGATGAAAGTTTTTACTAAAAGCGGTTGGATTTGAGGAATGTCAACTTAAGAAAAGCGATAAAACAGAATACTAATAGTTGAGAAAACTCGGTTTTACATTTTCCCCAATGTGTCTTCTCAACAGGAGATTGCAATATTCAGTATGAACTTCTTTGACTAAGAAGCATTCGACTCGAGTATTCTATTCCTTGCATATACAATTTGCTTAATCCTAATATCATTTAACCTCATCAAAGCTGAATTCACCCAGATTGTCTACTTACGAAAGCAAGTCCAATACAGCTGACTTAATAGACGAATTGTTTCTTTGATTTTATGATACTGATGAACCGCTAATCTCTTATCTTTCGCTTCCGCTTGACTTAGTAAATCATTTCCGATGATTATTATTGTTGCATTGCTATTAGTTTCAGAAATTGACAGGAGAAGGCGGTAACCTATTACTTGGATTGTCGCCTCTCTCTTTTTCATTTTATGTGATGCTCACGTCTCTATTTTCAACGAGAAAACTGCTTTCGTTTCCGGTGAATACTTTTATACTTGTTTTATCACGCGTGAATAAGACATGATTGAATTTGTGACATGCTGTTATAATTAGTAGAACCTTTGGCCTTGAAATACATATGGCGTATTTGTGGCATTATTATTTTGTCAGACAGGTTGTCTGCTAGTTCAGTATACATGTTGCACTTTCTCAGTTTATAGTTAATTCCAATTTGCATGTACTGAGAGATAATGAAAAAATGATATGGTATCCTTGTTAAATGATCTTTATTTAGCGTAGCTTTCGGAACTTTCGTGTCCGTCGTCAGCGCAGTTGGAAAGCAGCACGAAAAACTGCTCTGACGACGGAACAAGAAAGTTCCGAAAGCTACGCTGAATAAAGATAATTTAACAAGGATACCGTATCATTTTTTCATTATTATGAAACGCCTTGTTACTAATTTCTGTTGCTTCAGGTACTAAGAGATGGAGCAAATGGAAAGTGCTAAGCAGCAGTTTTCCTCACTATACGTGTACGTTGAATGGCTTTGAGGTTCACTTAATGTGCGGAAAAAAATGATTAAGTCTTTATGAGGAAAATGCTTGGCTGCTTTGCAATACACATTACGCGACAAGTAGAGTGGAAAATTATGATTAGTGACCTCAATTACAGTAGGCAGTGAGTGACGGTAACTGCTGTAGCACCATCCACCATGTTCGCATGAGACGTTTCACGTTGCCATTCATCGGCGCAGACTTCGTAGTTAACATATTTTCCCTGTTGGATCAACAAATTGGAGACATCGTTCCACCTTCGCTATAAGTTACTAAGTTACTTAGTAGTCCATCATTGTTACTGGAGCTACCGTATAGCCGATGTAAATTTCTTGCAGCGAAAGCTGTAGCACACACGCGTGAAGAATAGTCAACTTTATGGCTGGCCTCGCATTCTTCGTTAGCTTATCCGTATGGTAGCAGTCAACAAGTTGACCTCAGCTATGCTCGGCAATCTTGTACACAGGAGGGGCAGTTTCAGCTTTTGAGGTGTTTTTCCTCGCCATAGCGGTTAGCTATTTTTATTCGAAAAGAACAAACGCCCTTCTAACGAGCAGAGAGTTCGTGAACTTAAGAAACAGCTGTCAGGTTCATGGGCGAACATTGGTGCATATACATTCTGTCTTCATTCATCGTCACTAAGACAGAATGCATTTCTGTATGCAGGAAATCTTAAGTTTTTTGCACTTTGTGGAATCCGCGAACTGGAAAATGCATTGCAATTGTTCTCTGATAATGTCGTAGCCTTAGGAGACTCGCGTTCAATGAAATGGTAAGGTGTCAAATATTAAAATTGCCTGTACGCAATTGGTTCGATCTCTAGCTGCGCGTATCGATTTGCGCATAGTTTCGTTCCTGTTATGATGGTCCATATGCTGGCGGTCTACTCGTGGTGGTACTCCAATTAATAGTGCTGCTTCGACTTTCTCTTCGTTAGCTTATCCGATGGCTTACCGCCGTCCATACCCCCGAGGCAATTACAGGTTGTGCATTGAGCTTTCAAAAACATAAGCACTAGCCTGGAACTTGCACCATTGGCGTGCATTAGTGACATCACCCTTCTGCTTCTCAAGGCGAATTGGGCATCCCTTCCCTTCTTTCAGTCTGTGCTAGGGACACTTGACTCCTTTGCTTCCGTTCGGAATTTCATGCTGCCATTGCCACTTCACTATTGCGCAAACACAAATTTTGCATATACTGTCTCATGAACCTTTCGAATGTCGGTTCACAAAG
>CBXJ02000145.1:0-10762 GCA_000612645.2 Trichuris muris | reverse complement strand
CCGAGTACGATCCGGACGCGAAGGGACGGATCAAACATTTGGACGTTGTCACGCTGCTGAGGAAAATATCTCCGCCGTTGGGCTTCGGCAAGCTGTGCCCTCATCGGCTGGCCTGCAAGGTGCGCGCTGGGCATCCGTCCCGCAAGTTTGCTCGCAAAGTGAACTGTCCATTTGCAGCGACTCGTCTCGATGAACATGCCGCTCAATTCGGACGGCACCGTCTGCTTCAATTCGACTCTGTTCGCGTTGGTCAGGACGAATTTGAAAATCTACACCGAAGGTGGGCCTGAGCGGTGACGCGCCGTTTCGCCGTTGCACAAAATGAGTTTGACGGGAATTTCAGAAAAGCCTTTTTTATTTTTGAAAAAATCCGACAAGGCAGAATCGCAGAGTTTAGGTAATTCACGGGTGCCACTTTCGCTAAAGTGCATTGCACCACGAGTGTGACTACGTGTGAAGTTGATTGACTACGTCTCTAACAGCATCAGAGTTTTGATTGCACGCTGATAAGGCTATACCGAAGCCTTGTTGAACGAATAGGTCTTGGCGTAGACGAAGGCAACAGTTTTAACAGCTATTTTTGTTCTAATTGTCGCTTTGACTGACGTTGAGGAGATTGGCCCGTTTTTGCCATTTGACAAATTTGAATAGTGCACTAACTCTTTGCACCACGTTTCCTTTGCTCGCGTCTGGGAGCAATGGGATCTCCGTTTGGCTGTTCATTTGCGCATTTCAGTTTCCAGCAACATAGAAGAAGCGAACGAACAGCTGCGCGCTGTCATCAAACGCATCTGGAAGCGTACGCCGCAAAAGCTGTTGGACGAAGTGGTTCCTCCGTCAGGAAGTGAGCAGCGGTCGCCTCCGTTGTCGCGCACCCGTTTTAAACCCCTTTGCCGCAGGAGACGACGAAATCACCGTGGGAAAATTCTATGCGACCTACCTAATTCAGGACTACTTTCGGCGCTTCAAAAAGAGAAAGGAGATGGAGCAGAAGGAGTCGCATTCCCAGGGAAACCTCACCATGTCTTTGCAGGTACGGTATTGTGCCGTTGCAGCGGCTTGCGATCGCAGGTTCGCTCCGCTTGCAGGCTGGCTTGCGTACGTTGCACGAGATTGGTCCGGAAATCAAACGGGCCATATCGGGCAATTTGGAAACCGATTGGAGCAAGGAGTTCGAAGAACCGCAGCATCGGGTATCCAAGCAGGCTTATATCCAATTGACAAAGTGGACGAATGTCTCTGCTTGCAGCGGGATCACTCCCTGTTTGGCACTTTGGTCCAAGCGTTGCAGGCCCATTACAAACCGTTCATTGAAAGCAGCATGACGAACAACAACGCTTATTCGAAAGTGAATGGCGACCTGAAGTTGGCCAACAGCGAAGTCGGCGCTATGAATGATTTCAAAGTACCACCGGTCAGAAGCGACCGAGAAAAGTACGAACTTTGCACTTTGCGTAGGGAAGGTCGAGTGGGAATTGGAGCTTCGCTTGGAGTTCCCTGCAGTTCCTCGTCATCATGTAACGGTAAAGTGGTTTTCAACCCTCAGCGCACTGCCAACCCAACGTCCCTTGTACGGTTGCTGGGAGAATGTTGAATTGTTGAAATTTGCTAGTCGGCACTCAAGTTAGGAATATCTGAGGAATGTATGTGAGAAACAGCGTAAAATTACCTCCTTTAATTTCTCGCCCTCCTTTAATGGCGCGTAGTTTTTGCCTTTGGCTCATCCGTGACATATCGGTTCACGTTTCCTAATTAATTACCTGAACATCCGTCGTTCAATTTACCTACATACTGGGCAGCGCGGACGTCCCTGAGTTCTAGGTATTCTTTATTGCGATAGCGCTAACTGCTTCGGTAAAAACAAGTATGTAAATAATAGTGGTTGCGAAAAGTTGCTTGCCTAATAACATTTGCAATATTTTGTAAGGCTTTCTTGTAAACTGTTCGCTTTGGCCAACGGGGTCGGAACGACTGATCTTCCCATGGAATTGTGTAGATGGGATGCCTGGTGGCGCTGAAATTGGCTATTTATTGCGCATACGACTGTGCACCACGTGTGTGACTTGTTTGGCACGGGAAAGCAGTGGAACTGGATGCACGTCTGAAGCCACTTTGCACACAGTGCGCGTTAATGCTTCCTTCGGCGCCTGTGTGACTTTTGATGTACAAATTGAAAAACTTTTATCATTAGGTCGACTAGTCGAAAATGGACAATTCCTAACGGGTCGTTAAAGTCCCGATGCTTTTTTAAAGCGGCTCCATTACCCATTAGTGTTGCTCATTCAGTGTGTGATTGCCTAAGCAGAACTTCGGTCAATCAATGCTTGGGTTGCTTGTTAGCGAAAATGGAGAAAATTGAGCTTACGACAAATGGTCAGCAGCACTCGGAGCTTCTGAAACCGATTCGCTCCTCTGTCGGTGCAACGGTGCTGTACCCAACCGTCCATTGGTTCGGGTTTCGCTTACGTAATCACAGACTTCCTGAACAACACGTACGGTTTAACGAAGCGGTTTCAAGCAAGGCAGTGAAGTTTGGCGGTGGGATATAGTCCATTCCACTTTGGGTAATGGTCGTCTCAACATCCAATGGTCTCAATGCATGCGTGGACGTGAATGTGCAATTGTTGGAAGTTGTAAGATTTGCGAGCTTGATATTGAGTCATCATTGATCGTATGATAGCTGTCGAATTAGCCATCAAATCCTGGTACATGGAACCGATAGTTCAACCGTTGTTCTTCCGCCAGATTTTGTACGGTAAAAAGTTGGAGGCGATTAGAAACAAATGAAAAGGC
This sequence comes from Trichuris muris, assembly GCA_000612645.2. Classification (NCBI taxonomy): domain Eukaryota; kingdom Metazoa; phylum Nematoda; class Enoplea; order Trichinellida; family Trichuridae; genus Trichuris; species Trichuris muris. The sequence continues at coordinate 7,969 of CBXJ02000145.1, read as the reverse complement.
GTTTTGCGGCACATTTTTATGTTATGTACTGTGAAAATGAGTGAATTGCTCCGAATACGGCTCTAAGAGCGATTTGCCCTTACAACGACTGTCGAAATATTATTTTCATTTACGTCAGAGGCGGCACAGTTTGAGAATGAACAAGGATAGGGGTCGCCGATGGGAAGGACGGATGAATTGATGATAGCGGTTTCCTTTAAACGCTTCAAAGGAAGACCGCAGAAATTGATCCCAAACGCGATTGAACATCATTGTCATTTTGTTTGCCTTACTTACTGGCTACCTTTGTTCCGGCTTCGCCTCTGGTGGCGCATAAATTTTATTCACCATGACAGCAATTACGCATCCGTCGCCCATTTACGTAATAAACAGAAATTGTGTTCAAGCATTTCCCTTTATAACTTCGTTTAATAAGCGAAGTTGCTTATGCGTTTTGGCTGACCATTAGCGTGACCCTATTGCGCACAAGAAGTTCCGGTAAACTTCCGTCCAATCGAATGGCGTATCGCTTTGCTCTCAGCCGATGAACTCGGAGACGGCTTACTGTTTTGTTGTGTTGAGCATTTTACAATTTCTCGTTTGCGCTTTCCTGTTTCTGCCCCCCTTCTCCAGTACGTGTCAGTTTTCATAGGTGCGCGGCAAAAGAAGCGATCAATGCTGGCCGCAGTTGCTTCTTGTTCCCTAAGTGTGTGTGTGTTTGCTTTGCAGGACTTCGGAATTGGAATCGGACAAATCCAGCGTGAAGTCGAGGCCTCGGCGAGGCAGTTCATTTTTTTCCAGCTTTCGCCTTCGTCGCGCCTCGCGAATGTCGTCTCCGCATATGTAAGCAATTTGGATAAGCAAATCCAAGTTGACGTTTCGTTTTAATGGGCAGAAGTCCGACGGAATCCGATTACGACCACGAGTACGATGATGCGGAAGTATCGGCAAGGTCGCAAGTGCCTTCGCATTATCGGCAGATCGAATCCAAAGTGTATCCCCTCAATTTGGTGCGGCCATCAATGCCATGGATGGAGGAGTCAAGAGTTCGCTCGAGAAGAGGACCAAAACGGTTGCACTTTTCCAACGCCGTGGTGCGATAACAGCGAGCATCCATTTCCTTTTTTCTTCGATGACATTGGCAGTAATAGATTTTGGACGAATCCGATCAGGAGCTGGTCGGTCGCTCAGGCAACGTTGTCGATTTGAATGCGTCATACGGAGAGCAGTCAAGATCGCCGTCGTCGCCTCCGGAAGAATTTCGTGAAGAAGGTGGGAAGTTAAACTTTTCCCTACGTCGGTGCAATGCTTCGCGTGGACAGGGCGGTAACTTAATTTATTGCAATATTCGGTGGTGCACCCAGTGTTTTACTTATCTAAAAAATTGGACACTTCGCGCTGGTCAACATCCATGCAACTGTCAAAAGTAGCTAACATTTCACTGCTGCGCACATTTCTAACGTGTTTCAAATCGCGCGTTAATCGCCCAAGCCGTATTACGGCACTAAATGTGGGAGTTAAATTTTCTGCTCACTCAGGGCTTTCCATAAGGATAGATCTTTCAATTTTACTTTATGAAATTTGCTATAGTTTCAATTTATGGCCCTATTTTTTGCTCCAGGCGAACCGAAAGCAGGAACGTATCTCTCCTAGCGGGCGAACTGATCTTTTCCTTCGTTTTACATTATCCATCCGCATAAAGGTCAAACAACACTTCACTGGCATAATGAAAACTAATGTGAGTAGATGACGCCACCTTAAGGAGCCTTTTTTGTTGTTACGAAATAGGCATATACGCGTAAAAGTTTTGCTGTGAATTCAAAAAGGGGGTTATAGAGTTCTTTCACTCACCGTATAAACAGCATACGAAGTTTTGTAATCAAATTTTTGCCACAATTATATATATATATATATATATATATATATATATATATATATCCGTGACATATATATATATCCGTGATATATATGTATATATGTATATATATATCCGTGACAACCATCAATGGATATATATATATATATTTGAAGTATTCACGGCTTGTACCCGTTCTTGCGTATCCGTAGTGCCTGAAATTATCGGAAACAACGCCCTACCAACGGATGGATGGGCAGTTATTAGGAAAGATCAGTTGAATATTGGATTTCTCACGAGTTTCAGTTTCGTATTGTGTGAAAACGGCAGAATACTTAATACAGAAATGCTGAATACTCGTCACTGTTATACTCGCGTGAGTCGTAAATTTGCGCTGAGGACGGGACCAAGAGAGGTCCCGAAAGCTACGCTATTGGAAATAAAGCATTGATGAACGGGTATTCTGCCGTTTTCACACAAAAAGAAAAAATCAGAACACTGTGGAAACCTTTAGGAGCTTTTGGAACGATCTTATTCCGTCGTCAGCGATTTATTGGTTGTGTCTGACTAACACAACCAATAAAGAAAGTGTTCTGATATCTTCCTAATAACTGCCCATCCATCCGTTGGTAGTGCGTTGTTTCCGTTAATTTCAGGCACTACGAATACGCAAGAACAGGTACAAGCCGTGAATACTTCAAACATGCCAAGACCCGTTACGAGACACCTGATTTTCAATATATATTTATATATATAATCCAAGAAATGCCGTGATTTCTCTTATATATATATATATATATATATATATATATATATGTTAGGTTGTTTGGTATGAAATGTCCGAATTTCAACTGAAATTTCAAACGATCATAACTTTACCCAGAGTTAACTTTATTAGTCAAAATAAGCACCATCAGAATCAGCACATTTTCGCCAACGTGTTACAAGTTTCTTTACGTCAGAAATGTAGAAACCTGAACTTCTGGAGTTGATGAAATAGTGAAAGTCCTGTTTTGCAGCCTCTCCATTAGGGAACGTTTTCCCGCGCAGGAAGAGCTCCAAATGCTTGAAGAGGTGGTAATCCGTAGGGGACAAGTCGGGTGAATAGGGTGGCTGACTCAAGGTTTCGTACCTCAGCTCTGCCAGTTTCCGGGCCACAATCCTTGAAACATGTGGTCTCACGTTACCGTGCAGCAGTATTGGACCCTTCCTGTTTAGCAGTCCTAACCGTAATTCTTTGAGTTTCTCGTGCATAGTTTCCAGTTCACAGCAGTACTTCTACCCAGTCATGGTCTCGCCGGGATTCAGGTAACTATAGTGGATTATACCGCCCATTGACCACCATACAGTGACCATGATCTTCTTTTGTTGGATATTCGACCTTCGCACTTGACAGGGGCGTGCATCTGCGTCCAACCACTGTCCAAAGCGCTTGCGATTATCATAAAAGATCCATTTTTCGTCGTATGTGACGATTCTGTCCAAGAACGGTTCCACTTCATTTCGGGCAAGAAGCGAACTGGCCATTTGTTGGCGCGTAAGTTTCTGCTTCTCAGTGAGTTCGTGTGGAACCCATGTTTCCAGCTTCTTCACTTTACCCATTCTACGTAGGTAACTGTGTACCGTTGAATAAGCAAGGTCTAGGTCTGCTGCTAGTTCTCGTACAGTTAGGCTTGGATCCGCTTCAACCAGCTCCTTCAGTGTGTCAGTATCGACCCGAGTCTCCGGCCTCCCACGCGGCTCACTTTCCAGGGATTCGTTTCCCTGCTCAAACTTTCGATACCACCTACGAACGGTCCGTTCGCTTACTGAGTGCGCTCCAAATGCAGTATTTATCTTCTGTGCAGTAACTGCAGCATTAGTGTCATTTTTCCACTCATAAAGATAAAATACACGGAAACACCTATAACTCATCTCTGCAAGAATACGGCATAAAATGTGAAGAACCTGAAAATAGGTAGCATCAACGGTACGACGAGAAAGAGCAGGAAACAAGCTTTCATTCGATATATAACACATTGCCAAAGAACATTAGCTTCAATTGCAGACATCGAAAGAAGTCAGAGTGCTGTTGAAACGGACATTTCATACCGAACAACCTAATATATATACCGGCGTATAAGGCGAGTCCATAATGCGAAAAACTGGACCGCAAAATTAGGGGTCGACTTGTACGCCAGGTCGACTTATACGCCATAGGGAAAAAATCCCACACGGACAAGTTGTCCACTTACAGTAAGGCTTGGGCGGAAGGATTTAAAGATTTCAGCATTTTGAACAATAAGTCATTAAAATTGCTTAATTTTTAAACTTTCCATTGCTACATACAAGACAAAGCTAGTTCGTACACTTCACTTAAGATAGTTCGCCGTATTCACTTAAGATATTAACACTTAAGATGAAATTTTTTGTAATTCTTTTTAACGGGGTAGAAGCATTTCTGCAAGTGTAATAATTTCACGGATTTGTCCCCGTTTGTTGAAAGCTTTTATTCTTCCAAAAACAGCAAAGCTTTCGGGCACTGCCTTTGCCCATCTTCAGTGCCAAATGGTCAACTACCCAGGTTGGTCAGTCGGTCTGCAAGTACTCCTACTCAGCCGACCTAGGCAGACGCTTCATCTGTTGGGTCACCTTTGACCGCGTCGAATCCGCAATCCGCCCTAGTCAGCCGTGCAGAAGCACGAGTAATCCAACCAACCGACCGCCCAAGGCAGAGCCAAAACCATAACTGAAGATGAATCATAACTGCACTAAACTAAAATCAAGAGGTCGACCTATACACCCAACATAGGCAAATGATGAAAATTGGACCGCAAAATTAGCGCTCGTCTTATATGCCGATCGACTTATACGCCGGTATATACGATATATATATATATATATATATATATATATATATATATATATATATATATATATATATATATATATATATATATATATATATATATATATATATACTGGTAGTGCTCGACTTACGACCACGATTGGTTCCGACAGACCGGTCGTTACACGATTTGGTCGTCAGTTGAGTAGGCTATATGTACAGTACTGTTAAATGATGTTACAGTATAAAAATGTTTAAGTCATATTTTATCATAATTTTCTTTCTTATGTTGTTCATTTTATGCTGTACCAAGTCTGGGCTAATAGTTGAAATGGTGCACGCGGAGATGGTAGTGCTGCTAAAAGCTAGTCCGCACTGTCGTACGCCCAGGCGGGCAACGTTTGCGCTGCCAGACGCGGAGCAGTCGTGGCTAGCGATTGTGGTCGTAAAGTCGAATGGTCGTGAGTCGCATAGGTCGTAAGTCGAGCACTACCTGTATATATATATATATATATATATATATATATATATATAGGAATACTACCCGCTTTATGCAGTTTATATGAGGTTATAGATTACAAGTCTCGTTTGTGCTCTATTCCTTGCTTACTTGACTTAAGCCGGTCTGCGAAGCAGTGAATGCCTTTTTGATACGGTTGACAAGTAGTTCTTGATAGAAAGACGTGGAGTTGCTCTTCAGCCCATGAAACCCAGCGCTCATTCGTTCACATGTGTAGTCAGTCTCTGTAGTTAACGGAAGTTGCGACGTCACTTCGCCACTTTTGGCCTTTGCGAATACTTTGCCGAGCAACAGGGCGTAAATAACCGACTCCTCCATCGGATGAATGGACAGATGAAGCAAACGTACTAATACGTGGCATGAAAGCTGAAGTTTCGAAACTACGTTGGTCAATCATTAGGGTTGAAGTGGCCGCTGGGCAACCAGTGGTTCCTGAGTGAGCGGAATCAGTTAAGCGAATGATGCGCCGTCCCTTTTGAGGATAGCTGAGTAAAGTGGCATTCCAGGGCAAGTCAGAACTTCGCTCTAACGTTCATTGAATAATTAATAATTATTAGCGCGTACCTTTGCTATCGTTCAATTGGGCACTCGCTCAGTCGACTTGCTACTCATCTGCCCGTTCAAAATGGAATGTAATTAGTATAAAGTATGTCAACTGATACCATTTGTGTCCTGCTCGAACGTTCATAAAGGTCTGGGAAAATGGTTTCTGTTTGAACGGCTGCTATGAATGGTATGGGTACTTGTAATTGTACATTTTATGTCAAGCCCAGACTTAGCGCGTTCACTAATCCTCCGCTGTGGTTGTAGCGTTTTTTTACTTATCACAACAGTTTCCAATAAATTGTAGGCGTTTGTCTCTGGCTGCGGATTGGTTGGTCCATTTGGTGTCTTTATTTTCGAATAAGTATCATTGTTCTTAAAGGTTACGGTGTAATTGCTGTTTTCAGTGGGATACGGCGATAGATTGGATTACGGAACTTGGAGACCGGCACCAAATGGCCAAGGGGTACGTTTCCCGTCCTCCGCGTCAAGTCGCTGGTCGCAGCCGGGTCCTTCAACGCCGAAGCAGAGAAATTATGCCGACGTTCTTGTAGAGCATGTAAGTTACAGATTTGGTAGACCTTCAGTTCGGTTGGACCAACCGGCTTGACCGTTTAGGTGCTCACTAATCGGGGACTGGGCCGGTATACGGATCCTTACCTGATTCGCACTGCTCAGCTGGAAATCGCCGAGGCGTACAATATGACTGAAGAACAGTTGCAGTCGGCTGCTCGTTCGATTGTTCAGCAGTCACCTAAATACTTCGAGCACCTCGGCGGTCAAAAGCCGAGCGACATTAAGGATTTCAATCAGTACTCTCAAAGCGCCCTGTTCAAACCACGCTCGGCGAACGAAGGCGACATCACCAGTGGAATGCACGTATTTATGTCTGCGGTATAAATTCAATAGCGCAAGCCATGGATGGTTCCCCAACCCTATCGTTGCTTGTTTACGTGCACCATCGCGGACTCGCACAGCCGCAATGGTTTCCCGTTGTGACGTCAAATGGAGGAGAGCAGTCGGTCGAGATCGAAGCGGCACTCTCCCAGTGCGTAAACGGGAGCGCGGATGAACATTTGTTTTGAGTTCTCACTTTCTTCTTATGCAGCTGCACGTCGACTGCGAACGAAGTAAAATTGGGCCCAAGCGGTCTTACTGGTCTTTTTGTATATCCATCTCTTTCTCTACTCGAAGCTCGATGGCAGCAACATAGGCGCAGCTCATCACCATCATCGTTCTCTTCTTACATTCAGTTGATTGCGGTCGGATTGACTGGCCGCTAATGTGGCGTGACTTTCGGAATTGCTTCGACGTTCTGCCGTTTGTTCACTTGCGTACAGACTTTCAGCGTTCTGCAGGCATGTTTACGTCTTCACATACTGTATGCTACATTTGCAGTATGCGAAGACTCTTTCAAGTACATTGCAGGATGTTCTTCATATTCTCTTTTATGTGTTTGAGTCTTGTTGTTTAGAAATCCGCGGTTTCCCGAGCAGCTCAGTGCGTAGGGCGCTTCTATGGTCGGTTGCAGAACGGAAACAGGCGGAACGACCGCAGTGTGGATCCATCGCTTCCTCTTACGGCTTTTCTTATGTTGCTCCTGCAAGGCTGGAAGGTAGTCGCGTTTCACAGGTAAACATTTAGATGGAGAGCGTACTGTTGTTTTCTAAAGTGTTGGACGAAAATGCCTCGTTTGTTGCTCCGTCAGTGATGTAGCATTGTTGAGTTGAAATGGCATACGGCAGGTCAGCAGTCGATATGTTAACGCAGTTGTTGCTTCACGATTGGCGAGATTGTTTCATTTATCAGTCCAACATAGCCTTCCGTTTGCATTGAGTCGTTAAGTGATAATTTATTCACGAATCGTCCGTTAAAAGATAAGATAGTTGTCGTTTGTGGTTTCAGCAACTGTTGTTTAGGTGTTTTGCTCGTTCGCCATAACATTGAGTCGGCGGCCGGTAAAGGGGCGCTTTCGTATGGCAATGTTCCACCTTATTCTCTTTGTTGTCTTTCCAATTGTGGTACGTTCATTGGCGAATGGTCCAGTTCTGCTTCAATTGGTAAGCAGTTCCACAAAGCTGCTTATGTGGCTGAAAAGTGCTAACGAATTGCTTATAGCTGCAAGCGGAAGCGGAAGCGACACCTATGAATGGCTTGTCTCAAAGCGATGACGAAGAAATGGCCCGTCGTTTCCCCATCGGTTTCGGTCAGCTTACTGTTGTAACTGCTTTTCGTTGTTCAATTG
>CBXJ02000144.1:0-25072 GCA_000612645.2 Trichuris muris | reverse complement strand
TTGCCACGCAATTGGAGGAATTTGGGTAGGGAAACTGTGCGCTTTATGAGGAAAGGTTTGCCGTAGCATTGGCAACCAAAAAATGAAACGATATAATTTCATTTAAATACGGGGCACACGAGATTTCCGCAATCGTAGGCATGCGAGCGCCGTTAACGAAAACGCCTAAGTGAGCTAAGTATGAAGTAGGCTCATAAATCCTTTTCCCGTGATTACAACAAGTCTGCGGATGCAGATACTTTCGGAAAACCCCCAACGTTCCGCAAGACCATTTGGTTCGTTGGAAATGAATTAAGATTAGTTGATGCATTCTACTGTTGTCATTACACCAACACTATACACTACACTGCATTCCAATACGTTCCTTCGCTTGTGCTGGGCAAAGGGCCGCTTTTAGAAATTCCGTATGGAAAAGTCAAGGAACTCGCCTTTAACTTTAACGAACGCCACGCTGGTCGACGTTCCATAGTCGTTTTTCACCTTTGCGCAATAGCAACCGCTGATCGGCGCCGAAATGTAGACGCTCGAACTGTGCAATCCGTTTCGCTGGTTGGAAACGGAATTCGCTCGTTTTCGGAAAACCACTCAACGTGCGCCGGCGTTTTGGACATGTACTCGATGTACAGCTCCAGCGGCGTATTGGGAGCGACGGTCAGCGACTGGATGTGCTTCGTTATCCTGGGCGGCACCATGTCGGTCATGTCGACCGCCGGGAGATGGTACTCTTCCTTGTGCATCTTCTTCAATGGCGGAGCTGCAAATTTGCATGACATTTGGAAACTTGCCGAGACAATGAACAGCGGAGTCAGTTACGTTGATTCAGCAGGTTTGAAACATACAACAGCCAAAGCTGCAATCGCAACAATAAAAGCAGCGTTTTCTTAACTTTTCTTGCTACGGTTGAGCCTGCTGTTTAATAAAATACTTTACTTTTGGAACTCCGGGGGTTTTCCCTGCGCTACCATTATCATTTTGTCCTTTCCATGCCCGTCGTGGACGGGGAGGCATGGAAAGCTCCAACAATTACATATTTTAACCGCTGGGCTCATAATATGAAAACATGAAGTCCTGAAAATGGGGTTCAGGGCAAGTGTGGAACAGGAGAGTAAAAAAGATCTTAAGACAGGCAGGGTTTTTCCTACTAAGAAACAGGATCAAAGAGAGACGTAAGGAACTGGCGGTACTACTTACGTTGCTAAACAAACAAGAAACGAAATTGGTCGCTCTACTTGGCGAGGACCTAACATGAGTCTTCAAGCAGATAATACAACATCCGGTTGTGGATATCATACATACAGAGAAGACAAGGTTGGAAAGAAAATTTAAAAGACTTGTATGCTCACAGTCATGGGAATTCAGAAACCAAAGAGGAGGGTTGTTTAACCAAGAGGTGAACATGAACAAACTTGTCGTCAATCTCAGCACTAGAGACCTGACGCAGGTCGAAAAAATGTACTGTACAAAGGGTTGAATTTCGTACCCACGAAAAGGGAGGTTAACTACGTAGACATCGTCAACAGAGTAGAACTTTGAATCAGAGACGAGGATCAACAGAAAGCAAATCAAATTAGAAGCTTAATTACCTTTTTGCCTTAACAACGCGAAATACAAAACGAAGTCAAAGTTTACACCGAATGAGAGGAAAGCCATCAAGGAACTTAAAAAGGATGACACAGTGATTATCACCAAAGCAGACGAAGGAAACGTGGTGGTCGTAATAGACAGGGAAACATACAACAACAAAGTGACGGAATTATTAGAATCTGAGACTTATAATAGACTTGATGAAGACCCTTCAGAAAAGACCAGGAAATACTTGAAGGACAAACTTATGGAAATACGGGAAGAAACAAAGGAAGAGAGCCTGGATAGTATTATCAAACAATTGAAGTTCAAATCAAACTTCGAATGCCCAGTACTGTTCTGCCTACCGAAGATACATAAGGAAAATATTCCTATGCGACCAGTAATCTCGAGCAGGAGAAGTGTGACAAAAAGATTATGCGAGTTACTTGCGCGAATTCTGAAACCACTGACCGGATAAAAGAAATCCCATGTGGAGAGCTCAATGTCCTTCGTGCATGAAATTAGAAGCATACAAATTGAAGATAAGGACATTTTAGTAAGCTATGACGTGAAAGACCTGTTTATAAGTATACCTCTTACTTACACTTACAATATCATTTTCGAACTATTATCTTTGGACACATCACTGGGACGGAGAACGAAGATGAATCCGTTCCATATTACCGAACTGGTTAAACTCTGCATGGAAGATGGAAACTATTTTAAATGGAACGGTTTGTATTTCTCACAAAACAAAGGAGCATCCTTGGGAAGCCCTCTTTCCCCGGTTTTCGCGGAGATATTCATGGAAAATTTGGAAAAAATGCTTTTAAGATGGAACTACCTAACCAAAATCCCAAGATTTTCAAAAGATACGTCGATGACATTCTTGCCATCGTTAAGAAAGACACAGAAGGAAATTTACTTAAATAGTTAAACGGCTTGTTCCCAGGCACAATCAGTTTCACCACGGAAAAAGAAGTGCCAGGACAACTACCCTTCCTGAATGTCCTAGTAATGAAGGAAGGGAAACATTTAACAACGAAGATCTACAGAAAGCCTACACATTCTGACAAATACCTGGACTTCAATTCCAGCCACTCACTCAAGATTAAGAGAGCGATCATCACAGGTATGGTTGATAGGGCTTTCAGGATTTGCAGCCCTGAATACCTACAGGAGGAAATTGAACACATTCATAGGACTCTCAGGCACAATAATTATCCTATACAATTTTCTTCACACTGTATTATAAATAGGATAGATACTTGGATGAAAGACGGTCCAATAATTAAGCAGCAAGAAAACACAAAAAACGACTAGTCTTACCTTACTACCCTGAACTCAGCGAAAGGATACAAAGAACCACAAGATCAATGGGAGTCAATGTATGCTTTAAGAATCAACTTAACCTAAGGGCCCTCCTACGATCGGACATACAAAGGATTGCACAGGAAGAAATCCCGGGAGCGGTTTATAAAATCCAATGTGGGTGCGGAAGCGTATACATTGGTGAGACAGGAAGCACCATTGAACACAGATTTAAACAACATCTGGCTCTTGTGAAGAGATACAAAAACGCGGAAAAAGAAACAGCGGTGAAGCTACAAACAGGAGAGGTCGACTCCAAAGAACAATCCCGCGTCCATTATGGAACAGTGTTTAAAGGCCTCGTCGGTAGTAGAGCATGTTGCTACATGCTCTCACCCGGAAGAGCATTTGAGTGTGATTAGACTTGAAACAGAGAGAGATTTCAGGTTACGGAAATTGAAAGAAGCGATATATATCCAACATAACGTATGCATAAATACAGACGAAGGCGTTGGTGTAAATGACATTTGGTCAACTGTATTGTTTCGGAACTTTACTACCGACGAAACCTAGGAATTGTGGGAGACGAAACTTTAAACTTGCGATATAAACTCGAGGTTTAGTTTGACAATGCTCATCGTTATTCCTCATCTGCTGATGACGGTGTCAAGGTAGGACGCCGAAAGCTCCGGAGAAATTTCTTTCGCCAGACCGCTGACAAGGCAACCAGGGCGTTCCGGAAGCTACGATAAGAATCTTTGATCTGTGATACTTCTAATAAGCGCCCATCTATCAGCTGGTAAGGCATTTGCAAATTCATTATAGGTATGATCAAAACGGACAAGCCGGAATACGACAAAAATAATAATAATACCATTAGGTTGAAAATCAGGTGTTTCTTATTAATGCTGAAATTTGCCACTGTAATATCAGTTTATTTCAATAGCTTTTTCAATATATTAATATGAAAACAACGGAACTAAACCGTTTCAAATGGAATTTGAATATACGCACACGTGTTTATTGATAACAACACGGCAGTGCAACCCGTGAATAACTAATTTCAATGACGGAGCTTTCGAAAACGTCTCATGTTTTCGTCTTCAGCGTATAGCGTATAAATCGCTGAAGACAAAAACATGAGACGTTTTCGAAAGCTCCATCATTGAAATTAGTTAGTCGCGGGTTGCACTGCCGTGTTTTTATCAATGAAGACATGAGATACCACACCGTGTTTAGAAATATATATATATATATATATATATATATATATATGAAAAAACGGTGTGGCGTTAGTAAAAGTTTACAACAATAATAATAATAATATTTTTAAAAACAGCTTATTAATTTTAAACATTGTTTCGTTAGCAAAGTAAGATAGACAAAATACCTTTTCCAACGTCTATGGAACAGGTCGACGCGCATTGGCTCCACTGGTTGGCCGCGGTCACTTGGTAAACTCCGGGAATTGGCGGCTTGGCTGACAGCGTTGACACGGAGCCTCGTGTAACAATTTTGAAACGGCTATCCCGGTCGAGCGGTTTGTCGTCCAAAGACCAGCAGAAACCTCTCGACGGATATCCCTCAACTTCCACGGTTAGTTTCATCGCTTCGTCAACGCTCAGCGTTCCATTCTCCAAGGCGGTGATCCATCGAAGCGTTTGGCCTGGCAAACTGTAGTCCTCACTTTCGGTAACCGACACCTCAGCCGCAACTTCGACGCCTGACTCCGTGTGACTCGATTCTAGGCAACAACGACGCGTTGGAACGTTTCGGATGATGTGAGGCAAATCAGTCAATTTGCTTCGCAGACGTTAGTTGATCAGAAATGCAGTTGCCTCACTTGCCGATTATTAGAAATAGCCGTCAAAGCCAGTGGGAGCCCAAGAACAGTTTGCAACAGCTTGCGCAAAGCTTACAATACAACGCATACTTTACAATACATATCGTCAGTCAAGCAATTAATGTTAGATCGTAAGCGGGGGCTGAGGGACAACCTACCATTCACTTTCAAGAAGGCTGAGGTTACCGCATCGCCATACTTGTTTGACGCGTGGCAAGAAATGACGCCGGTATCCTCGCAAAACGACTCCACAATATTCATGGTGCACCAGCCGGTATGCGCGTCGTACGTTTGAACAAAGTCTTCCCCGTTTTGCATAATCTGTCCATCCTTTTTCCAAACGACGGTCTCCACTTCGCCCACAATCTGCAATGCAATGGTTAGAGTGGGAAGAAGTAAACCTGCAGCCCGTGTCGGCTTATCCACTCATTTGCCTTGCACGAAAAGCGAACCGGTGCTCCGCTGAGGCACTCCGCGCTGATCAGTTCGCGTTCAAAGCACGGAGCCGCACCCAGGTCGTCTGTACTGCTGGAACCGGTCGTTGCCGACAGCCAGTCGGTCGAATAGGAGCTCAGGAGTCCCGTCGCCGGTGGAAGTCTTGGCTGCCCCTTGAGCGGCCACCGTTCGCTCAGCTCTTCAACAAAGCGAAAGCTTTATTAGGAAAGCACGAAAAGTACAAAGGTTATGCACGATCGCTTTGCAACGCTTTCAACGTGTTCATCGGCTGCTTTCGTTGCGCAATTTCGGTTTTTTTCCAGAACAAAGAGAACGCTGCGCTGCAACGACCACGATTGCAAAACCATGAGATTATGCAAACTTTGCGTGCGAATTTCGTTAAAACGGACATCATTAGAAATTTCATAACGACCTGCATTTAAGTATAATTTGACAGACAAACATCGTACTGTAATTTGCATGCAAGAAATGAAAATGCGCACTCCGCGAAGCAAATTAACCAGGACGAACTTAAGAAAGCAATAAAACTCACGCCCAGTTGGTATCCAACAGGGGAAGGGGAAAGAAACGCAAAATTAGTACAATGGAACGAAATAGTGAAATCTTACCTCCTTTGACCAGAGGTTAGTGTTCAACTTGAACATTCCGAAAGGCTTCTAAGCCTCAACGACGACGAAGGAAAAAAATAAACCGCTATTCACCGTTAGTACGGCTAGTTGCCAATCCGCTGTAATTCAAAGCGCACCATTCATGCCAATGTTAATTTGTATATTACTCTGCCCGCCTTTAACTGCCCATTGAATTTTGATTATACGAGCTGTACGGTTGCATTTCTGCTTTTCGTTTCATTTATTTTTGGCACCGTTGCGACGAAGGAGCAATGTGTAGCTTCCTCGGGCAATGCGGCGTCTCATGTGCAGTGCAGACGGGATAACGCAAATCTTTTTGATAAGCACAAAATCCAAGCTAACTGCGTAACTGCCTTTCGAGTCGGCGTATACTTCCGGTCAGCCCTGACCAGCATTACTGCGCACCAGCCTTCATCTTAATGAAGCAGTAGGAGCTAACGGTCGGAGAGACCGAATGAAATGACGACCATGACGAGCCAAGCAAAACAACTAGAAGCTCGCGTATCCGCCACCTGCAAGCGGGTGCACGCGAACGGTCAACAAGGTCTCGGACGTAGCCTAAATACAAAGGTGCGTTAACAAGCAAATTTTGCTGGGCTCAATTCCGGCAGCAAAGCACTACGGTACTAACCGTTGCGCGGTCCGGTGCTGAGACACTTTTCAAACTGGCGACCGGTAGCAACAGGGCTTCTCTAAGACGGTACTTAAAAGAAAGGTTAGGGAGGACGGCTCACTTCCCGGCAATACATTAATAACAAAGCGGTTTGTCCGAAGGCAAAGATACCCAATACAAACAAAGCTTTCCGCATTTTGGCTATGCAAGCGTACTGTGAGCGCTAACGGTTGATCAAATTTGCATTGTCGTCGGCGATTACTGAAAAATGGAAAAGTTGAACAGCCAATCTTTGAATACGAAAAGTAACGGCTAACCGGAAATTCAATCTACGATCCTAAGATTAGGGACCTTTATATGCTCTTCGCGGCAACGGGCTACTTCTTATTTGCTGACGCCGGCAGCCCACCGGCAACTGAAAGCAAGATCCGAACGTTGAAGAGAGGCATTGTTTCCATTTTTACATGTCACAATCCTTACCGGATACTGTTAGGTTTGCGCGACAGCGTGCCTCGCCGTGGATGTTCCGAACAACGCATTCGTAGGTACCGGCGTCCAGCGGACAAGTATCCGATATGATCAAGAAGTAGGTGTCCTGATCCATTTTGACGGAGTGGCGCGAATCCGGCACGATCTGCGTGTTGTCCTTAGGGAAAGAAAAAAGAAAACTAGACTTCAACCAGCAACGAACGCGAGCATATGGAAAGCGTACCTTGAACCATAGAACGGTGGGCTTCGGTTTGCCCGTTACTTTGACGCAAAATTGGGTTTCTCCGCCCGACTGCTGCACGTCCAGCAGACCCTGGTGGAACTTTGGCGAAAAGTCACCCTTTGCCTTCTCGACAACGTCGACCTTGGCCGACGATTGCACCTTGCCAGCGGAATTTTCCACCGTAACCGTATACACGCCGACGCTGTTGTACTTTGCCTTGGAGATGGTCAACGTTGATCGATCAGTCGTTTCGACCATCTGCAAGATTGGGAAAACTGTCCAGGCGGGAACGAAGGGCCAATCGGGCGAAATGACGCCGCATTGGCAACGTTACCTGCAATTCGAAGGAATCCGCCAGCCGTCTTCCGTCCTTTTCCCAGAAGGTCTTCAACGGCTGACTGCCCGTGAACTGACACGTAAGTTCCACCTTCTTGCCACTCTCTACCTGTACCGCCTGCAGCGGCTGAACAATCGCCGGTGCTTGCCTTATCCTGGTAATCCTTTTAGCCTTGGTCGCCTAAACAATGAGCACAAAAGGTGGCGCTACAGTAACGGGTGAAAGAAATCCACTGTTCACCTACCTGGTCACTGGTTGACGATTCGCCTTTTTGCCTGAAGAAAAAGAACGTACAGAAACGTGAAAACACAAAGCACGGAATGACGCATACATGGGATCCAAACCCGCTAACCGAAGCGTAATTTTAATATCGTACGAATATTTATAGTACAACGAAGCCGTTCCCACAATGGGAGTGTTTGAATCTTCGTTATTGCAGCTATGAAAGCTACAAACGTTAAGTTTAAAAATATTCATTTAGTGCTGTATATGTGCGTTTTGAGATAGCGTTTGCCGCGGCAAACGCTATCTCAAAACGCACATATACAACACCAAATGTCTACGTATACATTTTTTGTTTCTCAAAGCCTCTGTTCTATCGCCCATCCATCCGTTGGTAGAGCGTTTTTTCGGTCTACTTTAGACATCAAGAAAAACTCCAAAGGCTAAACACTGTACTTGAACTTCGATATGACAAAAGGACCCGTTACAAAGCATCCAATCTTCAACTGTTTCTCAAAGATTTAAATAAAGAAGATATATATGGTTGAAAATCGGTTTCTTCGTAACACTGTGGATATGCATGATAATTGTTTGAACGACTAGCACCGCTTGTCATTTTTAATTATCAAACAACCGTCGGAGCTTTCGGGGTCGCGCACACCCCGTCCTTAGTCCATTAGTCGCTGAGGACGGGGTGTGAGCGTCCACGAAAGCTCCGACGGTTGTTTGATAATTAAAAGTGACAAACGGTGCTAGTCGTACAAACATTATCAAGAATATATATATATATATATATATATTTATTTATATATTTATTTATTTATAATGAAAGATATGAAATGATACGGTATCTTTGTTCAATTAGCTTTAATCGGCGAAGCTTTCGGAACGTACGTGTTCCGTCGTCAGCGCAATTCAGAGGTTGTTGCCACGCTGGATTTACTGTTCGGCAGTAGCTTCTGAATTGCGCTGACCACGGAAAACGCAGAGCTTCGCCGATTAAAGCTCATTGAACAAGGATACCGTATCATTTCATTTTTTCATTATTATGAAACGCCTTGTTACTAATATGTCTTGCTTCAATATATTCCCAAAGCTTTCAGCCTGACTCTTCGACCGTCTTCAGTGGATGTGCCAGTCTCAATAAGATTCGCGTATGTAACAGTATATTTCGGCTGATTTACAGTTACACACGCGAATCTTGTTGAGACAGTCACATCCACTGAAGACGGCCGAAGAGTCAGGCCGAAAGCTCTGGGAATAATAAAAGTTGTGTATAACGGCTTAAGTAGTATGAAACTATGACAAGAACTTACAGAAACGCCGTTACAAAAAGCTACATTTTCCATTGCTTCAATATATATATACCTATACCTCGCTATAATTGCGCCTCACTTTATTGCGCTTCGCTATAATTGCGCCCGCGGTGCCTACAACATTGACTATGTAAACTGGCTGTCGGTCCGCGCTGGACAGTTCATCTCTATTCTTCGAAGTGAGGACACTTAAACGTACGCGGACGAGCGACCTGTTAGCGACTCGCTAAGAGTTCGGATAGTGAATACAGGTAGTTCTCGTATAACGCGTGTTCATATAACGCGTTTTCGCTCATACGCGATTTTGAAATCGTAGCACTTTCTCACATAACGCGATTCTGTTTTCGCTCTTACGCGATTTCGCCGGCTGGAAAGTGAGGGCGTATGGCAAAGTCTCCCCGTGTTTTCATCAACCGAGAGCAAACAAAGGCCGCGCTGTTAGCTTATGCGCGTTCTTCGGTCACGAACAAGCGAAATGTGACAAAAACGTTTAGGATTCTTATCAGAAGTAGTGTCCGACCCAGCTGTGCACCCTGCGATATGCATACTCAAACAGGCTACTGATCGGTATTCATGTTCGGTGGAATAATTCGCGCCGGCAGGAACATGTGTACAGACGACGTTTCCATTTTCAATTCTTCCGAAGCGCAGGCATCGTAGTGGTTTTCCAGTGAGTAGTAGTACGCTAGCACAGAATTCGGAAAGCATTCACACCGTCTGATTGCGAGCTCAATTCGTAAGTATTTTGTCTGATTCCGCGATCTGAGGATAGCCTTTAAGTATCTGAAAATGTCTAAGCTTCCTGATTCGAAGTCAGCTGGTAGTGGTCGAAAAAGAAAGGCGCTGACTGTTGGAGAGAAGCTTCAGATACTGAAACGGTATGAACGGAATGAGACGACACGTGATATCGTCAAAGCTACCGGCATAAAGGAATCAACCTTGCGGACCATTAGGAGCAATGCAGAAAAAATTAAACAGACTTGCGTAAGCGGTACCAGTTCAAGTATTGCGATGTCAATAAGAACAAGGCCGAAGATACTGGAAGAAATGGAAAAACTACTCAGCATTTGGATCGAAACTCAAACGATGAAAAAAATAGGAACAACGTTTTTCACCATCAGACAAAAAGCAGTTACCATTTACGAAGACCTTAAGAAACAGTCTACAAATCCTACTGAAATTCCTCCATTTACTGCTAGTAGTGGTTGGTTCTGCCGTTTCAAGAATCGATACAGTTTTCACAATGTTCGTCTCTGTGGCGAAGCAGGAAGCGCGGACGTCGATGCCGCGCAAACATTTCCAATAGAAGTACAAAACTTGGTCAAAGAAAAGGGCTACTGCCTCGATCAAATTTTTAACTTCGACGAGACAAATCTTTATCTAAAGCGTATGCCAAAAAGGACCTACATTTCCAGAGAGCGTAGGCATGCTGCAGGAATCTGCGCTGCGAAAGATCGTGTGACTGTAATGGTCGGTGCCAACGCTAGTGCGGATCTTAAGCTGGAGCCATTGATGATTCATCGTCATGCCAATCCACGAGCCCTAAGGGGAATTGTTAAAAGCAGTTTGGGCGTTTACTACAGGTACAGCAAAAGAGGATGGATGACCGCCCAAGTTTGCCCTGATATTTTTTCTAATGCTTATGTGAATGACATTAGGAAATACTTGAACGAGAACTTGGCTTTTAGAGTTCTCGTAATCATGGATAGCGCGCCAAGCCACCCACCGATGATAGCTGAGCTAGACCCAAATGTCCACTTTGTTTTCTTGCCTGCACGGACCACTTCTTTGTTACAACCGCTTGACCAAGGCGTTATCGGAGCATTCAAAGCTTACTACTTAAGGCGAACGTTCAAGATGCTGATCGACGCGACCGACGGAGAAAATTGTGAAACTGTGATGGAATTTTGGAAGAACTATAACCTGAGAATGGCCATTAACAACATCGTAGAAGCGTGGAATGACGTATCAAAACGGTGCTTGCACCGTGTTTGGCGGAAACTCATCCCAGATCTGATCTGCGATTTTAAAGACTTTGAGCCTTCTGCTCAAGTATGCGAAATTACTGAAAGCTGCGTTCAGTTGGCAAACAGGCCAGGCTTTGAAGGAGTGGAATATCAGGATATTGAGGACATTTCGAGTTGTCAACCGGATGAGCTGACCACCGAGGAGCTGCAGGAACTTTCTGTAGCAGGGGAAGCAGAAGGAAGAGAAGAAGATGATGAAAATCAGGAAGTTCCTCCGCCTCCTCCGCGACAAATGACCACTGCTGAGCTGTCAGATACCCTGGAAACTATTGAACAGCGTTTACAATGGCTCGAAGACAATGATTGTAATGCAGAACGCAGCGGGAAAACCACAAGAAGTATCCGAGCTTGCTTGGAGCCATATAAGCAGCTGCTGTACGAAAGAAGTACACGTGCGAAACAAAAGAAGCTCGAATTCTACTTTACTGCAATGAAGAAACATTGTGACGATGAGGAAGAGCTACCTTCTACATCTAATAGGACCTCAGTTCGCCCGTAACAAAGGATAGTGAGATTAAAAAAGTGAGTCCAACGGAACTCCATTCTTTCCTGGGTATGAGGTCGTTTATTTTAGTACTGAGAGGGACTCTTTCCACAAGCTAAAGACGCAAGCACGCCGCTCCTGAAAGCCAGTTTGAACTCTGTCCGCTGTAAAGAGTTCTATCATAAAAGCTCTGCCGTTAATGTATGATCGCCGTAAAAGATAATGTTATTCAGACCACGTGTAAGAGGATCCATACGTCAACGTGCCTAACGGTAGAATAAGTAGCTTAGGTACATCATAATTCCTGTTTCAACCCAGCTTATTTAACATATCCCTCCGTTGTTGTTTACAAGTAAACAATCCTTCTGACGCTTTGAACCAAATCGTGATTTTCCTATACTTTACATGTCTCCTATAACGCGATTTCATATAACGCGAGATTTTTCAGGATTTTCAAGTGACCAAACGCTCGCGTTATACGAGAACTGCCTGTATATATATATATATATATATATATATATATATATATTATATATATATAGAGAGAGAGAGAGAGAGAGAGAGAGTAAACTTTTCTTTTCTTCTCTTTAACGGGGAAAGGTGCATTTCTGCTGACAAATTCTTGAACACGGTATCACCCGTTTGATAAAAGCGTTTATTTCAAAACGCAGAGCTTTCGGCTACTGCTTCTGTAGCCGTCATCAGTGCTAAGACAATAATATATGGACTGCCCAGCCAGTCAACGGTTCAGCAAGCCCCTCTGCTAGATTATCCGGGCTGGCGACATTATATATATATATATATATATATATATATATATATATATATATATATATATGAGGTCTTTTTCACGGATTTTGTCCCGTTGGTTGTTGTACGTTAGCAGATCTATAAGTAATCTGACACTTTCTCCCTACCACCGGATGGATGAGAGTAGTTATGAGAGAAACGCGTTCAGAAAGCAACGTACAATTTTCCTCGAATATTTCGGAACGCTCGAGTTCCGTCTTCAGCGAGCGAGAGCTATATATATATATATATATATATATATATATATATATATATATATATATATATATATATATATATATATATATATATATATATATATATATATATATATATACAAAAAGTCTCACATTTACATATATATATATATATATATATATATATGTAAATGTGAGACTTTTTGTAACGGGTATCAAGTATAATTGATCAAAGAATCACGGAGATTTCTTCCCGTTGATCACGGTCCAAAAAACAAGTAGATGGAACACTTTATTTCTGAACACGTGGCGCTAAAAACACATTTAGCGAAGCTTTCGATCCTCCTCTGGGCTCGTCATCAGCGCTGCGGTACGTGTCTTGTTGCTGAGGTCCAGCCAACCACTTCTGGCCTTCGGGAGAGGCTCTTCCACCTCGGCCGAGACAACGGTGGGGTCCCGTCAGATCGAACCTTGATCCGTCTGGGCTGATCACCTCCGTGTTCAGACCGGGCTTCAGAGCGACTGCCTTACCGACCGTCCGTGGTCGCTGCTCAGCGAGGAATCTGATACCTGTGTATTTTATATTTGCCCTGCTCTGTACCCATTCCGCGCACCAGTACATCGCTTAGCTCATTAAAGCAAGGCGATTCCCAGGTGTTTAAAGAAAGAGCCTCTTACTTTCGTCCTTTCTTGTATCTAATGGCCTGAACTCTGATGGCTGGCCCCATTGGACAAGCGCAGTCACATTCATGTCATTATCTCGTAGCTAGATTCCGTAGTACCAAGATTGGAAGGATCGCTAGGTTTGATAACCGTTCGGGAAGGAATTCAAGGGTGCAGGACGAAATACGCGCCTGGAATACATGCTATTTGGCCTGTTCATAGGGTATCCTATACAACGCGGAATTCGTTATCCGCGGTAAAACGCTCAAAACTTGGGACGAATTAACCGCGGATAACGAGGGCCGCCTGTATATTGAATCAAATTTATTTTTCGTAACGGGGTGGATTTGTTCAAAAAAGTTATGTTCACAGTTTCCCCGTTTCTTCAGCAATCTTTTTATTGACTTCTCGTCAACAGTGGAGCTTTCGGACCGCTCATGGTCCGTCATCAGCACATAGGAGTCACTGCGCAGTTATTCTTTGGTTCAGCAAGCTACTCAGCTCAACCAACCAGACAAGCGACAGCCGCTATCAGGTCGAACCATGACACGTCCAGCATTTGTCGCCCATCCGGTCAGTCATGCCGAGAGCGAGCATCCCCTCCGACCGACCGCGACAGTGACACAACGAGAAACTTTTCGTTGTGTCACTGTCGCGGTCGGTCGGAGGGGATGCTCGCTCTCGGCATGCATGGCATATATATATATATATATATATATATATATATATATATATATATCAACTTTGGCGTTTCATTACTGTTTTCGACTCAAAGGTTAGATCTGATGGTTGATGTCACCACCCTGGAGGGTCGAGTGGAGGTGCTTGCTGAACCGCTGACTGGCTGGGCATTCGATGATTTCGTAATGAAGACGGGTGCATAGCGACCCGAAAGCTATGCATTGTTATGCACTCTTGGAAATAAAAGGTTTTAATCAACTGGGATAATCCGTGTTAAATATTGGTCGCAATGTGCACTATACCCCGTTAAATAGAGAAGTTTTTGATTAATGTTTTCGACGCCTGCAAATTATCGAACAGCGTACCAATATGCACTAGATTACTTGCAGTGGACGCGTGTAGTTTCATTAGTAATAGCTGCTACCGGTAAACTGCTATTAATATTAGTAGATTAATTGCCTACTTCTTAGCAGAACGTTTGTTGCAGGACTGCGAACCTACTAAGCATCGCAGTTACCGCTGTTACAAGTTGCCGAAATTACACAATTACTACAATCGTCCGAACATATTATTAGCCACTAAGACGGGATGCGGTTGGTCCCAAGAGCTGCGGTGACTTTTTAATAAAATTCTATCAACCGGTGTTACGTCGTACCATCATATCATGTTTAATTACACCGTTACAAAAGCTCCTGTTTTCAATCGTTCGAACAACACATATTAATGTATCGCTCACCGCATCGCTAACTTTTATGTTTAAGTATGCAGCACTTGGATATGCGTAAACGTGTTAAAGTGTACGTTTAAAATGCTCCTTAAATTGGTTCTCAGAAAATGATTACTGCGCAGTTCCAGAAAATTATCGAAACTCCTATAATAAACGGCTTGCGTGCGTTCAATGACCTCTGTGTGAAACATCTCATCATTGGTCATTAATCCGTTGCTGCATTTTACTGTGATGCTATTCTCATTATAGGCATAACTATTTGCTAACCAACATATTTACTATTCTCCTATACGCAGTGGAACCTCCAAAGTTGACCACCTCTATAAGTCGACCGCACTTTTATGGTTTGTTTATCCGCCACTGGTAAGCATAGGGGAGTTAACTCTGTATGTTGGTCAACGTAGTAAGTTGTACTTTGACCAGCATAATTGAGATACAGGCTGTTAATTACACTGTGATTTGATCGCCGTAAGTTGACCAGCAGAAGGAACAAAGTACAGCCAGAAACATGTCTGAAAGTACTCCGAAAACAACGCCCTACCAGCGAATAGATGAGCAATTATTAGGAAACACGTTTCAAAACAACCTTTCGTAACTTTCGGAACAATCTTGTTCCGTCTTCAGCGAAATTTATTTATTATAACTAACCAACCAAAGCAGACAACGGTAGTAAAAAATAAAACAGCGAGGGAACAAGATTGTTCCGAAAGCTACGAATGGTTGTTTTGAAACGTGTTTCCTAATAATTGCCCATCCATTCGCTGGTAGGGCGTTGTTTTCGGTATACTTTCAGACATACTCTCGACTTCCAACGGGATCAAGCCGTACGTGCCATCATGACACATAGAAGACCCGTTACAAGACATCCAATTTTCAAGTTGAGAAACTGTCATTATAGCCTGCTCAGGCAGTACACCCAATACAGGAATATTCCCAGGAATCGACTTCGAAGCTTTCGTTACAGTGGATAATGAATTGGTTAGTTATAATGCACCCGATGCAGAATCCATTTTTCAAGCAGTGCTATCCGAGATACAGGTTGCGCACAAAATGCATAGGTTGGCTAATGATTTAGAAGAAGGAAGCGATAGCGATACAGAAGTCGAAAAGACACTAACAGACGACAACGTTCGCCATTCACTACATCGACTGAAGTCATTTGCTGCTGAAAAGTGCCCCAATATCTTTAATGCAATAGTCACCGCTGACTTTACTTTCACCACTTACGTCTGCACCGTGAAAGCAAAGCAGACAACGGTAGACTCTTTTTTTAGATATGCAACCATCGGGCCATGAAAGGTACTGGTTGTATTACTCTTTCGTTTTCATTGTCTTAACACTAATTCACTTTTTATTCTTTTGCTTTCGTGACGTTTCTTCATATGGATCACTGCATTCTTTCTTCAGTGAAATGTTTCGAAGAAGTTATGACATGTTTACGATTGAATTCAAGAGGGTACTCTGTGTGTTGATCGCCTTTATATGTTGACCAATTTCTTACCGTCTTGCGTGGTCAACTTATAGAGGTTTCACTGTAGTTAGTTGCTTTCAACAGTGTTGTTGCCAACTGATTAATGTTCACTTGCCTTGACTGACTTCATTTTTAGTCACCAAGAAAATTATCAGCCAACACTTCTTCGTTTATCTTTAGATTGAATTGGCAGTTTATTTTATTTGAGCACTGTGTTAGGTAGGTGCTACGGAGCAGAGGTATTCAAGACGGGTCAGACTTACCGATCGGTTTCCCAGGCAGTTGCTTGCTTCTAGCGTGAACGTTGTGTTGTAGGCAATGTTTGCGTAATCCAAACGCGCGGATAAGACGCTCCTCAGCCTTGCGTAATAGTTGTCCACCAGTATCCCTTTATCGTAAACGTATCTCTTAATGTCAACCCGGACGTCATTTCTATCGCCGACTTCCTTTCCATCCGGTTCTACTATTTCCTGAACGAAGAATTGAAATAAACTGAGAGACAAAAAGGAGTTTCACTGCAACACAACTAAATTGCGTAATTTTTCCCTTTGCGTCTGTTCGTACAATCACTGCTTATTTCCTCTGCTTGATCATTTCCGCGGCAGTTTTTTATGGACAACGTGTGCGAACACTAATTTTCAAATCATATTGTGAATAAAAAGGCCATTGGTATGCAAGTGAAAAGTACCAATCTATAAAAATCTATAAAACAGTTGACCACTCTTCCCCAACCGTATGTTCATTTAGAATATTGCTTTACTTTTCCTTTTGGTACTACTGCAATCTGTACCAGCTGAATGTGATCTTGACGTTGAAAGTGCCTGCATTTAGACAGAAGCTTACTTACTTACCCTCGGAAGTGACTAACTAATGCTGAATATGCGCAACATGAACTGAACAGCGCAAGGCAGTGGGATGAAAAGCTACGAGAATGAAGCTGCGCTCTTATGGCGCCGCATCAATGGTTTCAATCCTTTGAAAGCGTAGTATGTACGAGTAGAAGTACTTACGACTGCGCTACCAACATTGATCAGAGAATTTTGTATAAGTGCATATGCAAATACGATCCACGGCATCAACATTTTTGATTTACAAATCGTCCTGCGGCCTGGCTTTGTCTTATAGAGGAATTTGTTTGAGCAAGGCTACTCTTTGCATTACTGTTTCAACAGTCCTATTGTCCGTCCTATGGCATCATTACTCTGTCAGTATCGGAAATTGGAAGAGTCTACGTGTGGAATTTACTTTCCAGAATTCTTCAGTGATGGCGCAAGAAATGGGATGCTTCACGGGCATTCCAGTTTCTTCCAACTTCAATGAACAGCCCAGATTGTTGATGATTGGAGGTTTCCTTATGCTATGCGTTTGCAATGCTCTCCGTAAACAAACAGTTTCAGCAATACAACGTAGATGGCATTGCAGAACATTCGATAAACATAGCTCAGACTTCCTTGTCTTGCTTGATTTCTAAGCGATGCTTATTTGACGTTACCATTTTTAGCCAGCTTTATTAATTGAACAGCCTTTCTTGATAAAAATGCGTAATAACGGTCTCCATGTTTACGCAACGGTATTACGATTCAAACGATTTACAGACTGCTTATCATCGTGCGTGTCTAATGACGTGGCAGTAGTTGAGTTAACGGAGGTTGCATAAAAGTGAAGCATGTGCCTATGCTTGTGACAGGCAGCTTCTATATGATGTTTCATTCTGTGCGTAAATGGTAGGATTTGAATGCAAGAATAATGCTCCATTCATTCGTTCCATGAAGTTGGTAATTAATGATTTTGGGTATATGGGAGGGGGAGGTCTCGCAACTGTGTAAATAAGCAATCACACTACAAGGGAGAACACTGAGGGCTATTGTCTTCTAAGTTCCATCGGCGATGATGGCTGATAGTTACGTCAATTACTATTTGTGAGATGTTTACCCAAAGAAATTGAGGTGTGAAGCTAAAAGTACAAACGAAGACAGAATTATTTGTTAAAGGAAACAAATGTTTGTTCATTTCGGAATTTGCAGTTCGTGTATTGTTTAAAGCGAAAAGTATGCACTCTCGTCATCACCAGTCTTTAATGACAGACTTGCTTTCGTCATCCAGGTGAGCAAAGTATTAATAAAAGCGGTAACATTAAAGCTACGCTTAAACGTTGAGGTAACACAATGGGCATATTACATCTTTGGAAAGCAGTACGTAAATGAAATGCCCCTACTTTCCAGATGGTTGCACAATGCATGGGTTCATTATTTATAAGATGTTTTGAATTTCTCGGAATTTTCTAAATGGTTTACTAAACCTCGTTGCGGCTTCGTAACGAAACAAAACGAATTTGAAAAGACTTAGGCGAAACGCGATGGCATGTGAAAAACAATTACCGCCGAAAGACTTTTAAAAACACCTCCTTTGGAATTTCAGCTTGACCAATCAATTTCATTCTCTTCTTTCCTTCTTTCTGACGTCCAATCAGTTTCATTATTCTGGTGCGATCTCCAAAGTTTCCTTTCAACTTTTGCGTGAAATCCTTACGCAAAGCCCGAACAACCTGTTTTGCGATAACTCGTTTTCCAATGGTTGCTTGAATAGCAACGTCAAAGAGCTGTCTCGGTATTTCTACGGATAACCGACGGCAGAGCAGTCGCCCTCTCTCTTGCGCTTTCGTTTCCGGCAGAATGCATGACAATTCTTCGACCAAGGTGGAATTGAGCATTATGCACAACTTCACCAGGTTCACTTGCCTGTAGCCGGATAGCTCGTAGTCTAAAGTTGCGTAACCGGAAGTAATTTGCTTGAGATCGTTGTAAAAATCGAGCACGATTTCGGCAAGGGGAATTTCAAACTTGAAAAGCAACGTTTTATCATCGACCATTTCCGACTGGCTAAGCTGGCCGCGATGGCTGATGCACAAGTTTACAATTTGGCCGTAATACTGCTGCGGGCCCACTATTGTACAGGTGGTCATAGGTTCCAGATAACACTCGACATCCGTGAATTCCGGAAATCTTGATGGATCAACGATTATCACTTCGGAATTGCCGCCATAACGTTGCTTTATACGGTCATTCTCCTTGATGATCGCCTTGTAAGGAACGCTCGGGGCGGTGAGAATAACGCTCATACCGTACTCATCCTCAAGCCGCTGACCGAAAACTTCCATGTGAAGCATTCCCAGGAAGCCTGCTCGCCACCCATTGCCAAGCGCTGCACTGTAATCGGCCTTCAAATTTACCGAAGGATCAGTTAAAGCAAGTTTTTCAACAGCGATTCGAAGGGAATCGTATTCGGCAGAATCAATGGGAAACATGCCCGCAAAGACCATGGGTTTTACGGATTTAAATGTTGCCAATGGTTGTACCACTTGGCTTGCCCAACATATTGTATCACCTACGCGAGCGTCTGATGGATTCTTCATGTTGGCGAGTATATAACCAACCTGACCGGCGGACAAGCGATCGATCGGAAGTGGCTCAGGATGGAGTAAGCCAACTTCTTGAATTTCGTAACGCTTTCCGTTATGAAGAGTTACGATCTCCTGCCCAGCCGTTGCGTAGCCATTTCTAACAACGACCACAGCGTAGCAACCCCTGTAGCGGTCATGCCAACAGTCAAATATGAGCGCTGAAAAGGCGCTATTGGTGTCGCCTTTAGGGGGTTGAACCCTGCTGAGCACAGCATCAATTACAGATTTGATTCCTGAAAATTTGGTTAGCGTATTCTCACGCATTTGCAAATTATTTCGCACCTTCTCCTGTCTTGGCGGACACATGAAGGCACTCGGACGGGTCGATGTCGAACAAATTGTGCAATTGTTCCTTTGCTTGGTCGGGTCTTGCATCCTTCGAGTCACACTTGTTCAAAACGGGAATTATGGTCAGCCCCATTTCGAAAGCCAACCAAAAATTGGCCACCGTTTGTGCTTGCACTCCTTGGCTAGCGTCAACTAGCAAAAGCACCCCATCGCATGCGGTCATCGACCGGCAAACTTCGTATGCAAAGTCGACATGGCCTGGAGTGTCGACCAGATTAAGCATGAACAACTGCGCGCTTTGTGCGTCTCGGTGAAACATGCTTGCTGATTGCGCTTTGACGGTAATACCTCGTTCTCTTTCCACTCTATAACCGATATACGTGAGATGCGAACAATAATGGAATGTGCAACGGAGTCAGAAGCCGAAAGAGCATGCGCGAAATGACAAGGCGAACGCAAATTGTTCAATGCGTTTACGAAACGTTAAAATATCCCTTAATTGAACAAGATGGAATGACAAGATACTCGTACAACGTACTAATAGTTCGGCAATGATTAATGCTTACAAACAGTGCAAGTGTGGTCTGCATGACGCCTATCCACCTGACGTACTTGGATTTGATCTTACAGTGTTTCAAAGGGTGCGTTTACACTCGGAATGCGAAGTTTGTGATCGAATTAAAAGATTCAAATTAATACACATTAAGTTATAACATGTAAGACGCTGGTGGATTAGAAAGATAAAGCGTAATAAGCGTATTGGAAAAATTAAACGCTCATACTTGAGACGATCCAGCACTTGGGCGTTCATGGCATCCTTTGGTATCGTACCGGTTACTTCAAGCAGACGATCAGCCAAGGTGCTCTTTCCGTGATCTACGTGGGCAACTACGCTGAAGTTTCGTATTCGATTTTGTTCGACCTCAGCGAGAAGCTGCTCAAGCGGTGTTGAGCCATTCAAACGGCGTACAATAAACCCATAGTAGCAGCATCGCAATAAACGTCTTGCCATGAAGTGCATCAATTTACGGTGGAAAGGCTGCGATAAGGGACGAATTTCATGACGAGCATGGCAAATAGAATAGAAAAGAACATGGCCAACTTCGACAAGAACAACAAAACTGTTTGGCTTTACTACAGGATACGCTAACGGTTGGAAGAGATTCCGGGCGGATTGATAACTAATTTTTCAACTGACTGACACAATTGCAGACTTGTGAGACGCGAGTGATTGCTCAAATAAAACAAGGCAGTAGCACATCCGACGCAAAATTCCTTTACGGACGTTGTCGTTTCCAAATGCATTCCCGCTGCGCATTCGAGTTGCTTTATTTACGGTCGCTTATTGCAGCCGCTTCACAGAGACAGGTCACTTTCAGCAAACTCCCGAGCATGTACCTTGTCATTTAAGGGCGGCTGAACTGGAAAGCTGGATTTCACCTCTTCGAAGCTCTTGTGCTTCCGGTAATCGTAGTAGAAAAGATGTGGAACCCGCAGGCACTGCTTTTCGTACACAATGCACATATCACGAATCTCCTCCATGCCAAGGCTGGGTGCAGTCAACTTTGGGTTCACGCGAGACAAACGGAGCACTTCGTGAGCGAATTCATTCTTAAGGTCGTCAGGATAAAGCGTCTCGATGCCTCTAATGCAGTATTTATTCTTAAAGTGGAAGATGTGACGGCAAAACTTCTCCACAAGGTCAAAATGCTGATCAATCAGTGGTTCGACGCGAGGTATGAACTGCATCACTGCAACGTCAACTTTCGGTTGAGGCACGAACGCGCGACCTGCGACCATACGAATCCATGGTACAATAAAAATCGAAATTAAACATATACCTGGAATAGTAAATTTTCGCTTAACAGTGCTCAAGAATTGGCACATCACTGAGAGCCGACATCGTTGATCATTCATAATTGGAGCTACCATGCGTTCTCCAACCTCCTTTTGGAATGTAAGTGTCATAACTGAACGCCCATAAGAGAATGCACCCTCCCGAAGGGACAACGCCCTTAACCATCTGTGAAAAGTAACAGACATGTAACGAATGTACTGTCGACGTGCACTACTACATAATACAATGTGACCAACATTCACCATGAACAAAGCATACGTTCATCAAAAATATAAACAAAGTTAACTGCTTTCAAATATGTATTAAAAAAATGCTTAGTTCATCCATCATGGGTTCTTTGTTTTACCAATTACACACACATACGCGCATATATATATATATGCGTGTGTCTGGCGGGTGACAGACGCTTGACGGGTCAAGGGTTAGACCCGATAGCTGACGTCACTAGCCTGGATGGTCCAACAGAGGGGCTTGCTGATCCGCTGGCTGGCTGGGCAGTTGACATATTTTTTTATCTCGTTCCCCTGATGACTGCTACAGGTGGTAGCCGAACGCTTTGGAAGTAAAAAGATTTTTACTTGAATGGGGTGGATACCGTGATGAAACTATGCTACTATGAAAAGAATACAGTAGGCCCTCCGCATACGCGGATTTTTTATACGCGGATTTGAGTCAACGCGGTTTGACTGAGAAGGCAATGACGTCATTTATGAGCTGTGACTGACGAATCACTGTCAAGTACTGCTACTTTCCAAGTTGTTGTCTAATATACAATGTTTATGAAAGGCTATAGTGCTGTCGCGCAACTTGGCAGGCACTTTTCTGTTTGTGCAGCTTGCGTTGTTTCTTGATAAACTTTTGCTGGGTTTGCCTGAAATGATTTTGCCTGCAAAGGAATTAATCACAAAGGCTTCTTACTATGGAATGGACAAGATGAGATTTTAGTTAACTGAGCAGACAAAATAGCTCGCACTTCTCATATTGCACACTCTAAGCAGACATGCTGCTAAGGCATGGAGCTCCGTGGTCATTTAGTCTTCTTGACGAAGGTTGAATCTAACAATATCCAAACAGCGGTGTTCGAACTGCTCGTATTGTTCAATATAAGTAAATCGGGTCTTATTGCGCGTTACCCCGGGTTCTAGAGTAATCCAACAATCGTAAGCAAATGAATGCAGGTATCTTCACAAAGCAAAACAACAGCAGATGACGTAGTCGCTGTCTTTGTTTACGGGTTGTTGCTGACACTGAACTTCGGGAAATAAGCATGTTCCCATGTTCCGATGGCCCCAATATACGTAGAAAAGCTTAAGCGAGGCAACACTGTTCTGTTTTTATCTCAACCTTGTCAGGCATGGTTCACTGTTAACTGCTAACGCTAACCTAAGCGTAAATTATTGCTCCTTAAGTGTGGAGGTCTGAGATTCTTAAGCAGCAATGGAAGGGAAGGGTGCGGCGTTTCCTTATGTGGAACTCGTAGATAATTTAAATGCATTCGCTTACATGTCACAGGATACCTGATGAGCATCATTTGGCTCTGTTCGGTTGACCATAGCTATTTTGCCGTGGCCATCGTATGCTCCTGGAAGGCAAACGTACACCGAAACGGTTGTAGTTGCCATCTGGATGCGCACGCACTGATATTGCCTGTTTCTGTCTCCGCTACTGTTTCATCATAAGTTCATGCCGTTGGTAAGTGCGCATATTTAACAACAATGAATCTTTTTATTCGCAATGGTTAATACACGACGAAAAAACACACATACAACACAACAGCAACTGTACAACGACCAAAATACAATAACTGTACAAAGATCACTGTGGCGGCCAGCAGGTTGCAATGTCATTGACAATGCAATCGAATGGGTCTTGACGGGGGCGTAGCCTGCGGCGCCACATGAACTCGCACAAGTACAGGTGCAGAAAGCACCGAGGCGTGCCGCACCGGAGCTTGTTTGACCGCTACACTTGTGCCCAGAGGGATTCCACGGTCTGCGTGTGCACCCCTAAATTAAACCAGACATCTCAGGCCTATGGGAGGTCAGTGCTGGGCTCTTTCAAAGAAAACGTCCTGTCACTGATGGGACAGTGGTTGTCTTGCTTCACGCGTAATGTTAGAGAAAATATCTTGCACATGCTGGGACAGCGTTGGTGTCCTTCGTGCACCTATGATCGGTAGGTGGTCGCAAACGCGGTGGGATAAAGGAAACGTCTCTTATGATTGACGGGACCTTGCTCGGTCACCGTTGCGCAGGAAGTTAGACAAAAGAACTTGTGACTGACTGAAGTGACGGCTGTGCCGTCCTTTGTGCGCATGCGATCAGGAAGCATTCTGACGGCGGAGCAGCGTTTGATTCTGATTCGAGAAAATCTTTCGTTCCCGACGCAGGACTGTGCTTTCACAAAAACTTTCGCTTGATATATCAGGCGAAAGATTTTTATGACGGTCGCCTGCGTGATAGGACATTTGAGTATGGAATCGCGCAGGAGAAAGTTTTTCACACGCAAACGCCACAAAAACTTTCTCTTGCGCGATTCCATACTCAAATGTCCTATCTCGCAGGCGACCGTCATAAAAACTTTCGCCTGATATATCAAGCGAAAGTTTTTGTGAAAGCACAGTCCTGGGTCGGGAACGAATGATTTTCTCGAATCAGAATCAAACGCTGCTCCCCCGTCAGAATGCTTCCTGATCGCATGCGCACAAAGGACGACACTACCGTCACTTCAGTCAAAAGTTCTTTTGTCTAACTTCCCGCGCAACGGTGACCGAACAAGGTCCCGTCAATCATAAGAGACGTTTCCTTTAGCCCACCGCGTTTGCCGCCACCTACCGATCATAGTGGCACGAAGGACACCAACGCTGTCCCAGCATGTGTAAGATATTTTCTCTAATATTACGCGTGAAGCAAGACAACCACTGTCCCATCAGTGACAGGACGTTTTCTTTGAAAGAGCCCAGCACTGACCTCCCATAGGCCTGAGATATCTGGTTTAATTTAGGGGTGCACACGCAGACCGTGGAATCCCTCTGGGCACAAGTGCAGCGGTCAAACAAGCTCCGGTGCGGCACGCCTCGGTGCTTTCTGGACCTGTACTTGTGCGAGTTCATGTGGTGCCGCAGGCTACGCCCCCGTCAAGACCCATTCGATTGCATTGTCAATGACATTGCAACCTGCTGGCCGCCACAGTGATCTTTGTACAGTTATTGTATTTTGGTCGTTGTACAGTTGCTGTTGTGTTGTATGTGTGTTTTTGACGTCGTGTATTAACCATTGCGAACAAAATCATTCATTGTTGTTAAATATGCGCACTTACCAACGGAATGAACGTGTGATGAAGCAGTAGCGGAGACAGAAACAGGCAATATCAGTGCGTGCGCATCCAAATGGCAACTACAACCGCTTCGGTGTACGTTTGCC
>CBXJ02000143.1:0-22193 GCA_000612645.2 Trichuris muris | reverse complement strand
GTTTACATAGAGAAAGAGGAAATAAATGAGTTTGCGTTTTTTGGATTCCTTAATTCTGAAACATCAAAAGGGACTACAAAACGACAGTCTACAGGAAACCGACCCATTCTGACAGATATTTGAATTTTTTCTCCCACCACCCGAATTCGGTGATGAAAGCCGTTGTGAGGTCTTTAGTTGACAGAGCGGTAGGTCATTTGTGATCCACAATTTCTGGAAGAAGAATTATTCCGCATTACACGGACTTTGGAAAGCAATGACCCAACTTATTCGCTCCACCATTCGAGAAAGACTAAACCGTGGATACAGGAAGAAGCACGAGAACTATAAGACCTAATCGCTCTCCGTATACCGTGTCTCACAGCCCTGGGAGAGAAACTGATCAGATTGGGAAAATCTTGCAACTTCAAAATCTTCTCAAGAGCGTACCGCAACATGAGTGACAATTCTCAGAAATGGCAAGAGTAACATTCCTTGGAAGAGAAACCTGGAGTGGTGTAATGCAGTAAAATGCGATTGTGCCCGCAACCTAGCATTGGCGAAACCGGGAATTCCATAAAACACCGCTACATGGAACTGATGAAGAGGATAACACGCTAGCTGAACGCCACAAGCAGGACCGAAGGTACGGAAACACGGCACAGAGGAAGACCACAGACTTTGGATCCCACAACAATAATGACGCTATGTATGATGCTTCAGGCGTGGCTGAGCATGCAGCCCTGCTGCTAGTAGGCTGCAACCTGAAGTCTCTTTGCTTGAAAACAAATTAAGGACAAGAAAAGTAAAGGAAGAACTTTTACATCCGTCAGCAACACAACTAATCAACAGGGACAAAGAAGTGGAAGTAGACGAGTTATGGGGCCCACTCGTCCAATGTATGTAAAATGTTGCTCCCCCTGAATTGAGGATGAACCGATATGCCTACCCTAGGCCTTCGTTTGACGATTCAAACGAGGTTTAACCCCTAAATTATTCCCATTCTTATTTACACAGGCCCCCCTCCTGTTTGGTCCCTTTTAAAAAAACCCCATTTTTTTTTTCCCCGGCCAGGGCTTTTCCCCATTCCGTGTATGCGCTGAGGACGGGAAAAGTTGCCTCCCGAAAGCTACGCCAATAAAAAAGTTGCTTCTTTCAAACAAGCCGGTGTGAAATACTCCGTAAGTAATTTGTGGCCTATGAGAACTAACACACCCGTTTCATAGAACAGTATCTTCATTGTGACGAGACAGCATTTATTCTCGGAAGCAATTTGCCAAAGCGCTCGTACATCCCAAAAGCGAAAGCCAAGATGCGGGATTCAAGTCACTGAAAGATCGACTTTTCTCTTGTGGCTCTGTGGCCACGCTGCAGGGCACATGATAAGCCCGGCGTTGTCTACCGGAACTCGTAATCCTCGGTCGCTACGGAAAAAAGACAAGGATTGCCTGCCGGTATTCTGGGGCACAAACAAGAAAGGCGTGGATGACGGTTATCCCTTTTACGGAGTGGTTTAACCAAGCTTTCATTCCTGAACCCGAAAAAATAATCTGAAAGCAAGGGGATGTATTTCAACGTCCTCCTCGTAATTGATAACACTCCGGTCACCCGCAATCTCTTTGCTTCGCTAGTAAGAACGTCGACCGTGAAATTCTTGCCCGCGAATTTGGTTAGGGAAAGCACTGTTTAGTTCTTCCAAAAATTGGTCTTCTTTTCCACTTTCTATTATGGCGAAAATGTCGTCCACGTACCTCTTGAAGAAAATAGGTTTGATATTGCTGCTAATCGAGGAGAAGACCTTTCTTCCAAATCTCTCCATGAATACCTCTGCAAGCACCGGCGATAATGGGCTGCCCATAGGAGCACCGCTGCTTTAAATGTCTTCAAAATGAAAGTAGCTTCCTTCTGACATGCAAAAGGACACTAATTTCGTGATATGATAAGGGTTCAGTTTTGTCCTGCTTGAAAGTTGACTGTCATTATCCAATAATGACTGCAGAACTTTGAGACTGTATTCAATTGGGATGCGGGTGAAGAGATCTTTCACATCGTAACTAACTAGTAAATTCCTCTCAGTAATTTGTAATTCCTTCACCTCTGCGACGAATGATTTGCTATTTTTAACGTATGAGCTCTGTTTGCCCGTAAGAGGCTTGATTATGCTCTTTAAGTAACTACATAGCTCTGACGTAATACTGTTGACAGAGGCTATGACCGGTCGTAAGGGAATATCTGGCTTGCGAATCTTCGGTAGGCCATAAAGTTCAGGGAATTTCTAGTTGGAGGAGAATCGTAGGTGCTTTGAGATTCCGGAGAGATTTGGGTCCGATGCTTCATCGATGAAGGTCTTCATGATGGACAACAGTGATTTTCTCACAAGGTCAGTTGGATCCGAAGGCAACTGGGTATAAGTTCCCTTTTTGAAAATGCCATCAATCTTTCTGTTGTATTCTGTTTTGTCCAGTAGTACTACTACATTTCCTTTGTCAGCTTTAGTGATTAGTATATCCTTACGAGATTTCAATTCTTACAAAATTCTTCTTTCTGACACGGATAAATTGGATTGATAGCTACCCCTTTTATTCAATAAGAAATTGGCAACGGCACATTTGATTCGGGTAGCTTGGTCTAGTAGGCTGCAACCTGAAGTCCTTTGCGTGGAAAACCAATTAAGGACAAGAAAAGTAAAGGAAGCCCTTTACATCCGTTGCAACAGAACTATTAACAGGGACAAAGGAGTGGAAGTAGACGAGTTATGGGGCCCACTCGTCCAATCTACAAAATGTTGCTCCCTGAATTAAGGATGAACCGGATATGCCTACCCTAACCTTCGTTGTACGATTCAAACGAGGCTTAACGCCCTAAATTATTCCCCATTCATATTTACACAAGGCCCCCTCCTGATTGGTCCCTTTCAAAAACAACACTATTTACATTCCTCGGCCAGTGAGATTCACCTTTATGCCGCCATTACGTGTATGCGCTGAGGACGGGAAAAGTTGACTCCCGAAAGCTACGCAATAAAAAGTTGCTTCTTTCAACAACGGGTTGAAATACTCCGTAAGTAATTTGTACTTATGAGTCTCGTCACAATTGAGGATTGCTCCTGGGAGATAGCCCTTCTGGTCCACCGTCTCTTTGAATTGCTCCGGCAATGTCGAGGCAGCTACGAAATCAGCCGATGCCGCTTCACCAGTGATCTTTAAGTTCTTGAGGTTGAAGCGCTTCACGTATTTTGTTGCCATCCTTTGCTAGCAGTAAACCCTTTTCTGCAACCGCGCCAGAGAAGTGCTCATATTAGCTCAGCGCTTTCTCCCGAATAACTTTTCCGTCGACAGGGACATGCTTCCGCGACATTTCCTCTATCCAAACGTTTAGCGTTTTCTCAGCCTTCACGAGGACTTTGTTGCGAACTACAGCAGCTCTTTTCGCCAGTGAAGGGTCGGCATGCACGCTTCCTCGAATCTCAGCTTCCTGCTGTTTTACCGTACGAATGCTGGATTCATTCGTCGCGATCATGCATCCCATGACAATCCGCTTTTCAAAACATCGAGGACTTTTACTTTCTCATGAAAGGTAAGGACGCTACGTTGTCTCTTAGCCCTAGAGGAACCGCTCTGTTCACTTACTTGCCTTCTGTTAGTCATCCTCCTATGCGACAAGACGCGAAAGTTCACACCTACCACGCTGCAGGGAAATGGATATTTGCGCACAGCGGGCGGGCTCGACAACGCGCACGATGCAATACTGAGTAATCAGAAAAATGACAACGCCGCATTAGCATTGTGCACGGTTTAGGGAACGTTGTGAGCAGAAAAAGTCTTTCGTGCCCGCGCAGACGATCACGCTGCAGCACAGGAATGCAACGACACTAGTGCAGCTATAATGCTGGCCAGCGGTGCGCATGTCGTTGTGAAAAGATGACGTCGCTATTTCACGCCGGACAAACCGCGTTGTATAGAATCCGCGCGGATAACGAAACCGCGGATAGCGAGGGCCGCCTGTATGTACATATACATATACAGTAGGCCCTCCGTATACGCGGTAATTGGTTCCGGGACATACCGCGTGTAATCAAGTCCACTGCACAGAAGATGCGAGAATACGTAGGCAATACGCGTACTCCTTGCTGCAGACTCCAAGCAGACTGTTCGTTCCAGTTCCAATGCCCAGCGCTATTTAAATGCTAAGCGAGTAGCTGTTACGTAGTGCAGCGAATTAAAAAAACAGCAAAGTTACTATGATACTCGGCCAATTCGAATGTGTAGTACTTTTATCGTTATCGTAGCAGCTTTACGGAGTTTTCAGCCCGTTTTTCCTGAACTTACTTTATTGGATTCTCGCTGAAGCGAAGTCGTTCGATTCGTTCACGCGATTCACGTTTTTTGTGGCGTTTGCCTGTGAAAAAGTTTCTCCTGCGCGATTCCATACTCAAATGTCCTATCACGCAGGCGACCGTCATTAAAACTTTCGCCTGATATATCAAGCGAAAGTTTTTATGAAAGCACAATCCTGGGTCGGGAACGAAAGATTTTCTCGAATCAGAATCAAACGCTGCTCCGCCGTCAGAATGCTTCCTGATCGCATGCGCACAAAGGACGGCACAGCCGTCACTTCAGTCACAAGTTCTTTTGTCTAACTTCCTGCGCAACGGTGACCGAACAAGGTCCCGTCAATCATAAGACACGTTTCCTTTAGCCCACCGCGTTTGCGACCACCTACCGATCATACGTGCACGAAGGACAGCAACGCTCTCCCAGCATGTGCAAGATATTCTCTCTAACATTACGCGTGAAGCAAGACAACCACTGTTCCATCATTGACAAGACGTTTTCTTTGAAAGAGCCCAGCACTGACCTCCCATAGGCCTGAGATATCTGGCTTAATTTAGGGGTGCACACGCAGACCGTGGAATCCCTCTGGGCACAAGTGTAGCGGTAAAACAAGCTCCGGTGCGGCACGCCTCCGTGCTTTCTGGACCTGCACTTGTGCGAGTTCATGTGGCGCCGCAGGCTACGCCCCCGTCAAGACCCATTCGATTGCATTGTCAATGACATTGCAACCTGCTGGCCGGCACAGTGATCTTTATACAGTTATTGTATTTTGGTCGCTGTACAGTTGCTGTTGTGTATGTGTGTTTTTTTCGTCGTGTATTAACCATTGCGAATAAAATCATTCATTGTTGTTAAATATGCGCACTTACCAACGGAATGAACGTGTGATGAAACAGTAGCGGAGACAGAAACAGGCAATATCAGTGCGTACCAATCCTAATGGCAACTACAACCGTTTCGGTGTACCTTTGCCTTCCAGGGGCATGCGATGGCCACGGCAAAATAGCTATGGTCAACCGAACAGAGCCAAATGATGCCCATCAGGTATCCTGTGCCATGTAAGCGAATGCATTTAAATTATCTACAAGTTCCACATAAGGAAACGCCGCGCCCTTCCCTTCCATTGCTGCTTAAGAATCTCAGACCTCCCCACTTGAGGAGCATAAAATTTACGCTTAGGTTAGCGTTAGCAGTTGACAGTGAACCATGCCTGACAAGGTTGAGACAAAAACAGAACAGTGTTGCCTCGCTTAAGCTTTTCTACGTATATTGGGGCCGTTGGAACATGGAAACATGCTTATTTCCCGAAGTTCAGTGTCAGCAACAACCCGTAAACAAAGACAACGACTACGTCATCTGCTGTTGTTTTGCTTTGTGAAGATACCTGCATTCATTTGCTTACGATTGTTGGATTACTCTAGAACCCGTGGTAACGCGCAATAAGACCCGATTTACTTATGTCGCGAACAAACCACGACATTAGACGATCGACGTATTTATTGCGAGAACCGAACGAAGCGAGAAACGATCAGACTACACCGAGAACGAGCAACGAAAACGCACACACAAGAAGCAACGAACCCTTCAGCACGGGGCACAAAAACTCGAGTGCGTCGCTCGGAGCGAACCAACGCGATAAGCCGATGGAGGGGCCAGTAGTGCCACCTAACGCTTACGCGATCGTTATCTGTGACACTCCTCCCCCTCGTTTCCACGCAAGGGAAACTTAGTCATCACCGATAACAGACGATGAATAATATAAAGAAAACATGAAGGAATATTGAAGTAAAGGAAAGGAATAGGCGTTTGTGTACATAAAACGAGGACGAACAACTATTCGTCCGTCAATGAAGATGTTCGATTAGCGCTAAACGCGTGACAGGCCTAACGTAAGATCGGTGTTTAGTCCTGACAGTAGCGATTCGGACGCGGCCGTCGGAACCTTTTACGACTTCGGTTACGCGGCCCAACGGCCATTGGCCGCGTGGTAGTTGCGGTTCAACGACTACCACGACATCGCCGACTTCAAGGTTCGCCTGGTCCTTCGTCCATTTCGATCGGCGCTGCAATGTTGGCAGGTATTCTTTCAGCCAACGACGCCAGAACCGATTGACGATAAGCTGCGCGTGGCACCAATGCTTACTCAATGTGCAATCTTTCACGCACGTGATGTCCAACGGCACGTTAACATTTGCTCTTCCGGTCAGGAGCAAAAACGGTGTCAACGGTTCGGGATTCGACGGATCGTCACCGATATAACACAGAGGTCTTCCGTTCAGTAACGCCTCAACTTCGGCGAACACGGTGCTCAAGACTTCATCAGTACACGTGTTTCCTTGTAAGGTTGCCGTTAATGCCTTTTTAGCCATACCAATCAACCTCTCCCACACGCCGCCGAAATGCGGTCCATTAGGAGGGGAGAACTTCCAGTGAATTCGTAGGTCAGAGGCGCTTGCACTGAGCTTCTCAAGATCAAGATTCGTTAGCTCTTCCTCTAAACATTTTGCCGCCCTTACGAAACTCTTGCCATTGTCAGAAAATATGACCTTTGGGCGACCACGCCTTGAGATGAACCTCTTCAGCGCGAGAACGACGGAATTTAGACTTAACGACGGAGTCAATTCAAGGTGGACCGCTCGGCTCACCAGGCATGTGAATATACAACCGTAGCGTTTTTCCGTGCTACGTTTAACGGTAACTGCAAATGGCCCGAAAAAATCTATTCCAACATTAGTAAAGGCTGGTAGGCAAAAATCTAGGCGCTCGCTGGGCAGGTCGGCCATCATGACCTGTTTAGGCAATGCGCTTAATCTCCGACAATATAGGCATCTACCGATTATTCGCCGTACTGAGCGGCGACCGCCGATAATCCAATACTCGGTACGTAGATCAGCGAGGACTCTTTCGATGCCCGCATGCATCAAATCAAGGTGACGCTGCCAGACGATTCGATGCGCCAAGGAACTCTCGCCCGGTAAGACAACTGGATGCTTAATCGAGTAATCCACGTCCGCACGGCAGATGCGCCCTCCAATGCGCACTAGGTTTTCCCCGTCCAGAAATGCATTGAGTTTTATCAATTTCGACGATTCGTTGATTTTACGGCCTTCGCGCATATCAGCAATGTCAGCGCCTAGGTACACGTTTTGTACGATACGAATGCACAATCGTTCGGCCATACGGATTTCATCCGCTTCCAACGATCTTGAAGTCCCTCTGCGATGATAGACGAAACGGCAAACGTAGGCAATGATGTGAAGAATCCTTTTATAACTTGACGTCACATCGATAAGACGCAAAACAACGTTTTCTTCCCATGTCGATATTGCTCCGATCTGTCGTGAAGGCCTAAACGTCTCGAGCTCCGCATGTTCTGGGTGACCAACCGTTATATTTTCCGGCCAAGCAGTTTCAAGTTCGCCTAAGAAGGCTGGACCGCAGAACCAACGATGATCTGCATGCAACTTGTTTGCTGGCAGGCCTCTCGAGGCGTCGTCGGCCGGATTCAATTTCCCAGGTACATATCGCCAGTCGCTGGCTTCCGATAATTCGAGTATCTCCGCAATGCGATGAGCAACGAACGAACGCATCCTGGCCGGTACTCGCAGCCAATGGAGTACCGTAGTCGAATCTGTCCAATAAATTGTACCATCCAGGGGAACATCGATTTCTCGTTTTACAGTTTCAACCAAGCGAACCGCCAATAACGCTGCTTGAAGTTCGAGGCGGGGAACTGTTAACGGCCGCCGTGGCGCAATACGCGTTTTCGCCATAACGAACGAGACACTGACGGTTCCTACCGTACTAACAGACCTCAAATAAAGTACCGCTCCGAATGCTGCTTCAGACGCATCTGAGAAGGAGTGCAATTCGATCCTTGCTACCTCCCTCGATAGCGAGAGCCATCTAGGGATCGAAAGCCCTGATAAAGATCCAAGTCCTGACGACCAGGCTTGGAAACGTTGTAGCAAATTAGAATCCAACTCTTCGTCCCAATCAAAATCAAG
Organism: Trichuris muris; assembly: GCA_000612645.2. NCBI lineage: Eukaryota > Metazoa > Nematoda > Enoplea > Trichinellida > Trichuridae > Trichuris > Trichuris muris. The sequence continues at coordinate 13,873 of CBXJ02000143.1, read as the reverse complement.
GCACGTGGCGTCTCGCATGAGCGATTTCGCGGTCACCATCACGGGAGCAAAGAGACCGAGTGGATCATAGAGACTTGCAACTGCGCTGAGCAACTGCCGTTTCGTTTTTACCGCCTTGATTTTCGTACCATATGCAAAACGGAACGAATCCGAACGCTGATCCCACGACAAACCGAGCACATTCTCAACGGTATTACAGCCCAGATCCAGATTAACTATTCCGGTTGAGCGTTCAGTAACGGGAAAACATTCAAGCAGGTCTCGGTCGGTAGTCGACCACTTCGTGAGGACAAAGCCCCCTTTCCTCAGGGCCTCCTTCAAATCGCTAGAAATTCTAGTTGCGTCTTCCACCGTTTCGAACGAGTCCAAGTAATTGTCCACGTAGAACTGTCTTCGGCAACGTTTAACCACTTCGTCTGTTCCAAACTTCTTTATGGTACAATTCAATGCGTGTATACAGGAAGCAGGAGCGGAACTTAGCCCGAAAACCTGTCGTTTCATCTGATATGTACGTGGGGCACCGTCGGTAGAGTTTGTCCAGAGAAAACGAAGAACGGACTGATCATCTTCAGGCACAATCACCTGATGGAACATCTTTTCGACGTCGGAGGCAACAGGGATCTTGTATCGACGAAAACGAGTCAGTACTCCAACGACGCTATTTGCCAGATCAGGGCCTTTAGATAGGAGATCATTCAGTGATGTATTGGCGTACTTCGCCGACGCATCGAAAACAATCCGAAGTTTACTCGGCTTGTTTGGGTGAGTGACGCCGTGGTGTGGTAAGTACCACACACGGCCATGCGGCAACTCTAGATCGGCGTTCGGCACTTCAGCCGCCACGTTGCGGTGTAGAAGATCATCCATCGCCTCGCGATACATGGCGTGTAAGGCGGGGCGTGACCGTAAACGCCTTCGAAGTGCTAAGAAACGACTCACAGCGAGTGGACGATTGTTGGGCAGAGCACGCACATTAGGTTTCCAAAGTAACCCAACGGAAAAACGATTACCGACGAACATCGTGGAAGATTCCAATAAGCGCCTTGCGTATGCTTCCTCTGCAGAAACAGGGAGCGTCGTGTTGGGCTTCGTCCCAAAGCTTTCTGTCGACCAAAACCTTTCAAGACTTTCAAATAGTGACGTTTGATTTTCCGCTGACGCAACACTGACTCGATTGATATGGACAGAATAGAGGAACCGCTCTTCTCTGGGCAATGAAAATCGACCACAGACCGTCCAACCCAGTGGAGTCCTCACACCGTATGGTTGGTCCCGCCGTGGAGGTTGTCGTACTTCGACTGGGCGTATTGCTTCGAAATTGTCCGCACCGAGCAACAACTCAATGCGACCGTAATCAATTCGTACGAGCGGGAGGTCATTCAAATAATCGAGACGATTCTTCATGGTTGGCCAGTCGACCACTCGAGCGGATACGTTCAAAGACGGAACAACTATCGCATTCTTGACACAAAATCTCCCTTCAGAATCCACTGACCGTATTTCCAACGTCGTCGTAAACAGTTCTGGCGAAGGATCTTGCCCGTGAAATGTGGACAGTCGTATCCGGCTTGGGATCTTGTTGAGCTGCAATTTTTCAGCAAGCCTTTCTGTTATCAGGGAGCCTTCGCTTCCTGTGTCCAACAATGCGTACGTCGATACGACGCGGCTCCCTGACACGGCAGTCACGGGGACAACCGATAACAAAACCGCGCTAGCCGAGTTTGTCACTGTGGTCCCAACCATGGTCGATTCTGAGGACGGAGTACGTTTCGTCGCCAGTTCCCTTGCTCCCAAGGTGCAATCTTGGACATACACCCTTGGAGCTCCATGCAGCAAGGGATGGTGGCGCAGACGACAACCGTCAACGCCACATTCTTTCCTTACACGGCAACGACGAGCCTTGTGCGACGAGTCAAAGCATGCAAAGCATAAGCCGAACCCTTTCAACGTCTCAGCCCGACAACGAGGAGACAGAGATAGAAAGTCGGGACATTCTTCCATCGCATGTGTCTTGTCGCAAACGCGACAAGCGACGACTCCATTCAAAGACGTTAATACGTTTACACGACGTGACGAATTCGGACGCCCCACACGTCCCTTCCGTTCAGAAGGGTCTGACTCATTACAGACGATGCTGTTTTGAACGATGACCATTTCTTCGAGCCACTGGTCGAGATCAACCAAGCTGGCCTCTCGGGGAAGCAATTCGAATACTTTCCTACCCCAAGCTGCTTTTAGCCTGTACGACAACTTCATCAGCACGAAGTGAAGAATACTTTTCGATCGAAGTTCGTCTTCGCCCCCGAGGGCACGAAAGGTGCTAACCGCCCCTCGAATCGCATAGAAAATTCTTTCTACTTCACCTTCAGAGTTATTCTTCATTGGAGAGATATTCATTAGATCGTGGATATGCATATTTAGGGCACGGCTTGGGTCTCCAAACAGTCGGCGAAGATTAGCTAACGCCGCTGAGTACGTTTCTGGACTGTACAAGCAGCTTCCTAAGGCAGCCCTCAAGCGAGGCGATAACAGCTGGCTCAAGATTGCGATCCTTTGCGCGTCTGACTGCACGACGTCATGAACGAGAGCTTTAAAGCTACCTATAAAGGTCTCCCACCGTCGAGGATCGCCATCGAATGGTTCGATTTTAAGCCAGGGGCCGAACTGTTGCAAAGTATTGTAAGGCAAAGAGTTTACCGTTACAGGAGGAGTCCCCGAAGGATTGTCGGTTGTCAGAGATTCAATCCAGTCATCAATACGAAAGGCTTTGCCCAGTGTCGATGCATGCGTCAGCGACGTTCTCGAAGGCTCAGGCACGCTCTTAGGGCGCCCATGACTACGCACCGATTCACTATCACTGTTTACATCGGCCATTGATTGTCCAAGCGGGATAGCAGCGGCTGGTGCGTCGTCGCGAATTCCTGTCGCTTTGAAGCAGGGCAATTCCCCTTTCATCTGACGCTCCTCGTCAGTCGGAACCTTTGACAAAGCGATGGCGGAATTGAAGCTTGAACGCAGGTCGTCGAACAGCGCGAATAGATGATTCCTGAGCTCGGAGACAACGGCACTAACGGCTTCCTTGGCGACTTCGCGTGAATAAGAAACGTCCGGACTAACGGCTCGACGCTCCGGCACGATAGGAGACGGCTCACTGCGTCCACGACCACGGTCACGTCTTCTAAAGCGACCAACAGGAGCCGACGACTCCACGCGACTTGCCATAGCATCGGCGTCCGATGGGTCAGACATCGTCAATCAGAAGCAGCGTAAACGCTTCCAAATAAGCAGAACCGAATACCAGGCAGCGATACCAAGTTCCTTCCCGGCTCGAGGCACCATTAAATGTCGCGAACAAACCACGACATTAGACGATCGACGTATTTATTGCGAGAACCGAACGAAGCGAGAAACGATCAGACTACACCGAGAACGAGCAACGAAAACGCACACACAAGAAGCAACGAACCCTTCAGCACGGGGCACAAAAACTCGAGTGCGTCGCTCGGAGCGAACCAACGCGATAAGCCGATGGAGGGGCCAGTAGTGCCACCTAACGCTTACGCGATCGTTATCTGTGACAACTTATATTGAACAATACGAGCAGTTCGAACACCACTGTTTGGATACTGTTAGATTCAACCTTCGTCAAGAAAACTGAATGACCACGGAGCTCCACGCCTTAGCAGCACGTCTGCTTAGAGTGTGCAATATGAGAAGTGCGAGCTATTTTGTCTGCTCAGTTAACTAAAATTTCATCTTGTCCATTCCATAGTAAGAAGCCTTTGTGATTAATTCCTTTGCAGGCAAAATCACTTCAGGCAAACCCAGCAAAAATTTATCAAGAATCAACGCAAGCTGCACATATAGAAAAGTGCCTGCCAAGTTGCGCGACAGCACTATTGCCTTTCATAAACATTGCATCAACTTGGAAAGTAGCTGTACTTGACAGTGATTCGTCAGTCACAGCTCATAAATGACGTCATTGCCTTCTCAGTCAAACCGCGTATAGGGAGGGCCTACTGTATATTTAAATTTTTCTTTCATTGATAATTATAATTGATAATTTTTCTTTGATTGAAAACAGATGCACGGATGAACGTGAAAGGGGTGAGGAGAAGACCGTGAGGGAGGGGCCGATGACAAAAGTTTTGTTTGAAACGGGACGGTAACCCCTGAAATTTTGAGAAGCACTGGGATAAACGTGAGAGTAAGTTTACTTTAAGGGGAACTGAGGAGGCAGTTTCCATGAGATACAGTGCAACAGACCTTTGCACAAATCGTGCAAGTCAGCGATATTTGATCGAGCACGATCATTGAGGAGTCGTACAAATTTTAGAATACTGCAACATTAAATTGGGGATGTGATCATGACGGCAAGCAAACGTTGAAGACAACCTTTTATACATTTTAAATATGGAGTGGGGCTTTGTAAATCTGTAGGCTACGGATTTTGATAAATATCAAAAAGTTCAGGACTACTCATCGTGTTGGCGTAAAGCACTTGTCGTCAGCTTCACCTGGAAGGCCTTTGAGCAGATAGCTTTTGCATATTGCAAAACCAGATAATTATGAGGAACTTGTCGACGTTACATCGCTTACCTAATTCATTCGCCATTAGATTCTGCCTTGCATGACTACACTCTTCGTTTGCTCGCCCGAAGCAGCTTATTAGTATAAAGTGTCACCTGTCAAACGGTGCCCAAATTAGTATCTCCAGGCGTCTTCACGGTATTGGTATTCTGAATTATTCGCTGCTGCATTGTTTCCTTTCTTAAGTATTTAACACACTGCATTTCTCCTTTGACTTGATGAACTTTGGCGAATCAGCTCACGCTGGCATCTCTTACCTTCCAGAAAGCGTACCTAGTTTCTGCTGTCGGCTTCCCAAACCTTACGCTTTGTTCTACCTGTCTATTAGCTTCTGTTGATGTTAAATCTTGACAGAAATTCTTTAACGATATCCTCACCAATCTTCAGCTTTGAGCTTTGTGAAGCCGAACTGTTAAATAAGAAGAAATCTTTCAGCGATGGAGCTGATGGTGCTTACCTTATCACGCAAGCAAGCAAACACGCAAATTATTAATTTTATTACACCAATAGTAGGCGAATGAATGTAACAAGGTGCTCTTGCGTTCAATAAAAGCGTTTATTGTATGAAACGCAAAGCTTTCGGCTACTACTCACGTAACCGTCCTCAGTGCATCAATCATAAAATCTTTGCGTTTCGGACAATAAACGCTTTTATTGAACGATAGAATACCTTGTTACATTCATTCGCCTATGGCAGCTGCCCCGTTTAATGAGAAGAAACATTATAACTTTCCTACACAAATAAGTAATAATCGAAAAACTTTTTCTCAACGGGGTGTATGCATATATGCGACCATTAAGAACACGGAATTTCCCCCGTTTATTGATACCTTTTTTTATTCCAAAAAGGTGAACATCAGAGCTTTCGCGCGTATGCCTTCGCCCGTCATCAGTGAAACACTAATTTCATCAACTGCCCAGCCAGTCAACGGTTCGGCAAGCCCCTCCGCTCGACCATCCGGGCTGGCGACATCAACTATCAGGTCTATACCTTGACCTGTCAAGCCTCTGTCGCCCGCCCAGTCAGTCAAGCAGAGGTGCGAGCATCCCCACCGACCAACCGGGACAGCGTCACGAATCCAAATGAAAAATGTACATATTAACAACGGCAGTAGCTTCGTAAACCCGTCTGTATTACTTTAAGATACGGGTTTAAAGTCCTTCCTTGATCGTGCCCTTCTTTCTTCTTTTTTTTTCTTTTTGGCCCTTTCCGATGTTTCTTCCTTCTTCTGCCGTTGTTATGTCCGCTTGCCCCGTGTGGCATTTGATCATAATCGAAAAACTTTTTCTCAACGGGGTGTATGCATATATGCGACCATTAAGAACACGGAATTTCCCCCGTTTAGGGGGAAAAGAAAAATGTACATATTAACAACGGCAGTAGCAGAAAAAAGAGAAGAAAGAAGGGCACGGTCAAGGAAGGACTTTAAACCCGTATGTTAAAGTAATACAGACGGGTTTACGAAGCGACTGCCGTTGTTAATATGTACATTTTTCATTTGGACTCGTGACGCTGTCCCGGTTGGTCGGTGGGGATGCTCGCACCTCTGCTTGACTGACTGGGCGGGCGACAGAGGCTTGACAGGTCAAGGTATAGACCTGATAGTTGATGTCGCCAGCCCGGATGGTCGAGCGGAGGGGCTTGCCGAACCGTTGACTGGCTGGGCAGTTGATGAAATTAGTGTTTCACTGATGACGGGCGAAGGCATACGCCCGAAAGCTCTGATGTTCACCTTTTTGGAATAAAAAAAGGTATCAATAAACGGGGGAAATTCCGTGTTCTTAATGGTCGCATATACAAATAGTAATAATAATAATGAAAAAACAATGATACGGAGTCCTTGTTTAAAGATCTTTATTCGGCGGAGCTTTCGGAACTGTCGTGTTGCGTCGTCAGCGCAAGTAGAAAGAGGTGGAACGTATGGTGCGAAACTATTTATCTGTAATGGAAGGGGTCAGGTGTTTAGGAGACAGCATCCGGTTTCATTTATCAGATCAGTCCAGAGTTCGCTGATCTCGACCCCTTTGTCTCTATTAATCTCGCAGGTGTTATGGCGGATGAAAAAGGCTTCTTTGATCTTTCTGACGCGGAACCGGCTCTCGCGACAGATGGTCCTTGCTTGCAAGTCGCCTGAACATTGGGAGGAATGTTCGACGACTGCTGAAGCTTTGATGGCATCGTCCATGATCTTCGTCGGATCCTTCGTTTGAGGTCGTCCGCGTCTTCTTTGTTGCGTCCCGTTGAGTCTGTCCAGTGCACTCTTGTAACGTGTGACGCCTGCTTGATGTTCTTCAAACCTGTCAAGTAAACTGTTGTCCGTTTCTCCTATGTAGGAGGCGTTGCAACTGCAGGTTATATGGTAGACGATACCGGACCTCTCTTCCATAGGAACAATGGTCTTATCATGTCGTAAACTATTTCGTAATGACTCTGAGCTCTTGAAAAATATACGAAAGTTTAAAGTTCTCCCTAACCGTTTAATTCTCTCTCCGATTCCTTTGTAGTAGGGCAGAACTACTACTGGTTGTTGTTCTTTCGGGTGTTGGAGTTGCGGCATGTTCATCCTGCGATGTATTATGGACGAAATCAGTTTACCGGGATAACCATTAGATCGGAGAGTGTTTGTTATATGCTTCAACTGCTTTTCAAGGAATTCTGCGTCACAGATGGCAATTGCACGGTCCACCATTCCGTTTATTATCCGCTTCATCACCGATTGGTGATGGTGGGAAGAAAAATCTAGGTAGTGGTCGGAATGTGTTGGCTTCCTGTGAACCGTGGTTTTGAAGCCTTCAGCGCTCCTGATGACCAGCGAGTCAAGAAATGGCAGCTTGTTGTCAGTTTCCTTCTCGATGGTCAATGAGATGTATTCTGGGAACATATTGTTGAGGTGTTCAAGGAAAAGTTCTTCCTCCCCGGCTTTCGTGAAGGAAAAAATGTCGTCTACGTAACGCTTGAAAAACCGTGGGGTGATCGAGGGATGTGCTGTCCTGAATGCCTTCTCCTCGAAGTGCTCCATGAAGATCTCTGCTAGAATGGGGGAGAGTGGAGTGCCCATTGGAGCACCGTTGGTTTTTGAGAAGAACTTGTCTTGATACCTGAAGTAGTTCCCTTCTTGCATGCAAAAGGAGACGAATTTTATAATATGGAACGGGGTTAACTTCATCCTTTGCGTAAGTGTGCTGTCTGCAGCGAGCAGATCTTCCAACACGGTATGTGTATGTCTCATAGGGATGCTCGTGAAAAGGTCCTTGACGTCATAGCTAACCATGATGTTATTTGGTGCTGTGGGAAGTTGTCTAATCTCGTTGCAAAAGTCCTTACTGTTCTTGACATATGAGGACCTGTGACCCATTAATGGCCGTAGTATGGTGTTGAGATACGAGCATAATTTTGATGTACCGCTGTTAATGCTGGATACAACAGGCCTCAGCGGGACTCCGTTCCATTAACGGGTCACAGGTCCTCATATGTCAAGAACAGTAAGGTCTTTTGCAACGAGATTAGATAACTTCCCACAGCACCAAATGACATCATGGTTAGCTATGACGTCAAGGACCTTTTCACGAGTATCCCTATGAGACATACACATACCGTGTTGGAAGATCTGCTCGCTGCAGACAGCACACTTACGCAAAGGATGAAGTTAACCCCGTTCCATATTATAAAATTCGTCTCCTTTTGCCTGCAAGAAGGGAACTACTTCAGGTATCAAGACAAGTTCTTCTCAAAAACCAACGGTGCTCCAATGGGCACTCCACTCTCCCCCATTCTAGCAGAGATCTTCATGGAGCACTTCGAGGAGAAGGCATTCAGGACAGCACATCCCTCGATCACCCCACGGTTTTTCAAGCGTTACGTAGACGACATGTTTTCCTTCACGAAAGCCGGGGAGGAAGAACTTTTCCTTGAACACCTCAACAATATGTTCCCAGAATACATCTCATTGACCATCGAGAAGGAAACTGACAACAAGCTGCCATTTCTTGACTCGCTGGTCATCAGGAGCGCTGAAGGCTTCAAAACCACGGTTCACAGGAAGCCAACACATTCCGACCACTACCTAGATTTTTCTTCCCACCATCACCAATCGGTGATGAAGCGGATAATAAACGGAATGGTGGACCGTGCAATTGCCATCTGTGACGCAGAATTCCTTGAAAAGCAGTTGAAGCATATAACAAACACTCTCCGATCTAATGGTTATCCCGGTAAACTGATTTCGTCCATAATACATCGCAGGATGAACATGCCGCAACTCCAACACCCGAAAGAACAACAACCAGTAGTAGTTCTGCCCTACTACAAAGGAATCGGAGAGAGAATTAAACGGTTAGGGAGAACTTTAAACTTTCGTATATTTTTCAAGAGCTCAGAGTCATTACGAAATAGTTTACGACATGATAAGACCATTGTTCCTATGGAAGAGAGGTCCGGTATCGTCTACCATATAACCTGCAGTTGCAACGCCTCCTACATAGGAGAAACGGACAACAGTTTACTTGACAGGTTTGAAGAACATCAAGCAGGCGTCACACGTTACAAGAGTGCACTGGACAGACTCAACGGGACGCAACAAAGAAGACGCGGACGACCTCAAACGAAGGATCCGACGAAGATCATGGACGATGCCATCAAAGCTTCAGCAGTCGTCGAACATTCCTCCCAATGTTCAGGCGACTTGCAAGCAAGGACCATCTGTCGCGAGAGCCGGTTCCGCGTCAGAAAGATCAAAGAAGCCTTTTTCATCCGCCATAACACCTGCGAGATTAATAGAGACAAAGGGGTCGAGATCAGCGAACTCTGGACTGATCTGATAAATGAAACCGGATGCTGTCTCCTAAACACCTGACCCCTTCCATTACAGATAAATAGTTTCTCACCATACGTTCCACCTCTTTCTACTTGCGCTGACGACGCAACACGACAGTTCCGAAAGCTCCGCCGAATAAAGATCTTTAAACAAGGACTCCGTGTCATTGTTTTTTCATTATTATTATTACTATTTGTATATGCGACCATTAAGAACACGGAATTTCCCCCGTTTATTGATACCTTTTTTTATTCCAAAAAGGTGAACATCAGAGCTTTCGGGCGTATGCCTTCGCCCGTCATCAGTGAAACACTAATTTCATCAACTGCCCAGCCAGTCAACGGTTCGGCAAGCCCCTCCGCTCGACCATCCGGGCTGGCGACATCAACTATCAGGTCTATACCTTGACCTGTCAAGCCTCTGTCGCCCGCCCAGTCAGTCAAGCAGAGGTGCGAGCATCCCCACCGACCAACCGGGACAGCGTCACGAGTCCAAATGAAAAATGTACATATTAACAACGGCAGTCGCTTCGTAAACCCGTCTGTATTACTTTAAGATACGGGTTTAAAGTCCTTCCTTGACCGTGCCCTTCTTTCTTCTCTTTTTTCTGCTACTGCCGTTGTTAATATGTACATTTTTCTTTTCCCCCTAAACGGGGGAAATTCCGTGTTCTTAATGGTCGCATATATGCATACACCCCGTTGAGAAAAAGTTTTTCGATTATGATCAAATGCCATACGGGGCAAACGGACATAACAGCGGCAGAAGAAGGAAGAAACATCGGAAAGGGCCAAAAAGAAAAAAAAGAAGAAAGAAGGGCACGATCAAGGAAGGACTTTAAACCCGTATCTTAAAGTAATACAGACGGGTTTACGAAGCTACTGCCGTTGTTAATATGTACATTTTTCATTTGGATTCGTGACGCTGTCCCGGTTGGTCGGTGGGGATGCTCGCACCTCTGCTTGACTGACTGGGCGGGCGACAGAGGCTTGACAGGTCAAGGTATAGACCTGATAGTTGATGTCGCCAGCCCGGATGGTCGAGCGGAGGGGCTTGCCGAACCGTTGACTGGCTGGGCAGTTGATGAAATTAGTGTTTCACTGATGACGGGCGAAGGCATACGCCCGAAAGCTCTGATGTTCACCTTTTTGGAATAAAAAAAGGTATCAATAAACGGGGGAAATTCCGTGTTCTTAATGGTCGCATATATGCATACACCCCGTTGAGAAAAAGTTTTTCGATTATTACTATTTGTGTAGGAAAGTTATAATGTTTCTTCTCATTAAACGGGGCAGCTGCCATAGGCGAATGAATGTAACAAGGTATTCTATCGTTCAATAAAAGCGTTTATTGTCCGAAACGCAAAGATTTTATGATTGATGCACTGAGGACGGTTACGTGAGTAGTAGCCGAAAGCTTTGCGTTTCATACAATAAACGCTTTTATTGAACGCAAGAGCACCTTGTTACATTCATTCGCCTACTATTGGTGTAATAAAATTAATAATTTGCGTGTTTGCTTGCTTGCGTGATAAGGTAAGCACCATCAGCTCCATCGCTGAAAGATTTCTTCTTATTTAACAGTTCGGCTTCACAAAGCTCAAAGCTGAAGATTGGTGAGGATATCGTTAAAGAATTTCTGTCAAGATTTAACATCAACAGAAGCTAATAGACAGGTAGAACAAAGCGTAAGGTTTGGGAAGCCGACAGCAGAAACTAGGTACGCTTTCTGGAAGGTAAGAGATGCCAGCGTGAGCTGATTCGCCAAAGTTCATCAAGTCAAAGGAGAAATGCAGTGTGTTAAATACTTAAGAAAGGAAACAATGCAGCAGCGAATAATTCAGAATACCAATACCGTGAAGACGCCTGGAGATACTAATTTGGGCACCGTTTGACAGGTGACACTTTATACTAATAAGCTGCTTCGGGCGAGCAAACGAAGAGTGTAGTCATGCAAGGCAGAATCTAATGGCGAATGAATTAGGTAAACGATGTAACGTCGACAAGTTCCTCATAATTATCTGGTTTTGCAATATGCAAAAGCTATCTGCTCAAAGGCCTTCCAGGTGAAGCTGACGACAAGTGCTTTACGCCAACACGATGAGTAGTCCTGAACTTTTTGATATTTATCAAAATCCGTAGCCTACAGATTTACAAAGCCCCACTCCATATTTAAAATGTATAAAAGGTTGTCTTCAACGTTTGCTTGCCGTCATGATCACATCCCCAATTTAATGTTGCAGTATTCTAAAATTTGTACGACTCCTCAATGATCGTGCTCGATCAAATATCGCTGACTTGCACGATTTGTGCAAAGGTCTGTTGCACTGTATCTCATGAAAACTGCCTCCTCAGTTCCCCTTAAAGTAAACTTACTCTCACGTTTATCCCAGTGCTTCTCAAAATTTCAGGGGTTACCGTCCCGTTTCAAACAAAACTTTTGTCATCGGCCCCTCCCTCACGGTCTTCTCCTCACCCCTTTCACGTTCATCCGTGCATCTGTTTTCAATCAAAGAAAAATTATCAATTATAATTATCAATGAAAGAAAAATTTAAATATACAGTAGGCCCTCCCTATACGCGGTTTGACTGAGAAGGCAATGACGTCATTTATGAGCTGTGACTGACGAATCACTGTCAAGTACAGCTACTTTCCAAGTTGATGCAATGTTTATGAAAGGCAATAGTGCTGTCGCGCAACTTGGCAGGCACTTTTCTATATGTGCAGCTTGCGTTGATTCTTGATAAATTTTTGCTGGGTTTGCCTGAAGTGATTTTGCCTGCAAAGGAATTAATCACAAAGGCTTCTTACTATGGAATGGACAAGATGAAATTTTAGTTAACTGAGCAGACAAAATAGCTCGCACTTCTCATATTGCACACTCTAAGCAGACGTGCTGCTAAGGCGTGGAGCTCCGTGGTCATTCAGTTTTCTTGACGAAGGTTGAATCTAACAGTATCCAAACAGTGGTGTTCGAACTGCTCGTATTGTTCAATATAAGTAAATCGGGTCTTATTGCGCGTTACCACGGGTTCTAGAGTAATCCAACAATCGTAAGCAAATGAATGCAGGTATCTTCACAAAGCAAAACAACAGCAGATGACGTAGTCGTTGTCTTTGTTTACGGGTTGTTGCTGACACTGAACTTCGGGAAATAAGCATGTTTCCATGTTCCAACGGCCCCAATATACGTAGAAAAGCTTAAGCGAGGCAACACTGTTCTGTTTTTGTCTCAACCTTGTCAGGCATGGTTCACTGTCAACTGCTAACGCTAACCTAAGCGTAAATTTTATGCTCCTCAAGTGGGGAGGTCTGAGATTCTTAAGCAGCAATGGAAGGGAAGGGCGCGGCGTTTCCTTATGTGGAACTTGTAGATAATTTAAATGCATTCGCTTACATGGCACAGGATACCTGATGGGCATCATTTGGCTCTGTTCGGTTGACCATAGCTATTTTGCCGTGGCCATCGCATGCCCCTGGAAGGCAAAGGTACACCGAAACGGTTGTAGTTGCCATTAGGATTGGTACGCACTGATATTGCCTGTTTCTGTCTCCGCTACTGTTTCATCACACGTTCATTCCGTTGGTAAGTGCGCATATTTAACAACAATGAATGATTTTATTCGCAATGGTTAATACACGACGAAAAAAACACACATACACAACAGCAACTGTACAGCGACCAAAATACAATAACTGTATAAAGATCACTGTGCCGGCCAGCAGGTTGCAATGTCATTGACAATGCAATCGAATGGGTCTTGACGGGGGCGTAGCCTGCGGCGCCACATGAACTCGCACAAGTGCAGGTCCAGAAAGCACGGAGGCGTGCCGCACCGGAGCTTGTTTTACCGCTACACTTGTGCCCAGAGGGATTCCACGGTCTGCGTGTGCACCCCTAAATTAAGCCAGATATCTCAGGCCTATGGGAGGTCAGTGCTGGGCTCTTTCAAAGAAAACGTCTTGTCAATGATGGAACAGTGGTTGTCTTGCTTCACGCGTAATGTTAGAGAGAATATCTTGCACATGCTGGGAGAGCGTTGCTGTCCTTCGTGCACGTATGATCGGTAGGTGGTCGCAAACGCGGTGGGCTAAAGGAAACGTGTCTTATGATTGACGGGACCTTGTTCGGTCACCGTTGCGCAGGAAGTTAGACAAAAGAACTTGTGACTGAAGTGACGGCTGTGCCGTCCTTTGTGCGCATGCGATCAGGAAGCATTCTGACGGCGGAGCAGCGTTTGATTCTGATTCGAGAAAATCTTTCGTTCCCGACCCAGGATTGTGCTTTCATAAAAACTTTCGCTTGATATATCAGGCGAAAGTTTTAATGACGGTCGCCTGCGTGATAGGACATTTGAGTATGGAATCGCGCAGGAGAAACTTTTTCACAGGCAAACGCCACAAAAAACGTGAATCGCGTGAACGAATCGAACGACTTCGCTTCAGCGAGAATCCAATAAAGTAAGTTC
>CBXJ02000142.1:0-13357 GCA_000612645.2 Trichuris muris | reverse complement strand
TTTCGCCGCGCGAGATTCGCCGCGCGAGTTTCGCCGCGGCAGCAGTTCACTGCGAGGCACTGTCTCGGCTGTCGGGCGAGTCGCCACACACAAATTACCGCACCTTTCGTGGCCAATCTCCCTATTTCATGGTTCGTCTCCCATATACACGTCTTTCCTCCAACTTTCGGTCTCTGTTCCATGCTTTCCCATGGCGTCGCTTGCAATTTCCGCGTCTTAAATCTAACCTATTACAGTGCTTCTTTCCCCGTTGTGTACTCTTTCTCCCAACTTAACGGCTCATCTCCGATGTACATGCCCCACTTTCGGGTCTCTGCTCCATGTGGAAACACTGAACGGCGGCCCATTTCCCCGCTTAACTCCAACGTATAGCCTATCCTGTTCGATTACGCTGCTTCTTTCGTAAATGCCACTTCTCTCTGCAAATGAACCGGCTCATCTCTGTGTACTTGTCCTTGCTCCCACCTTCGGGTCTCTGCTCCATGTGGAAACACTGAACGGCGGCCCATTTCCCCGCTTAACTCCAACGTATAGCCTATCGTGTTCGATTACGCTGCTTCTTTCGTAAATGCCACTTCTCTCTGCAAATGAACCGGCTCATCTCCGTGTACTTATCCTTGCTCCCACCTTCGGGTCTCTGCTCCATGTGGAAACACTGAACGGCGGCCCATTTCCCCGGCTTAACTCCAACGTATAGGCTATCGTGTTCGATTACGCTGCTTCTTTCGTAAATGCCACTTCTCTCTGCAAATGAACCGGCTCATCTCCGTGTACTTGTCCTTGCTCCCACCTTCGGGTCTCTGCTCCGTGTTTCCTTATGCCGGCGCTTGAAATTTCCCCGGCTTAGCTTCATGTTACGACCTATTCCATCTGACAACGATACCTATTTCCTGCCACTGTGGCTTATGTACAATCCTGATTGCTTAACAAGTTTACTAGCCATTTCTCCAATAAATTTATGTTCAAGATTCCTTCACGAATCCACGTGCAATCACCAAGGAATAGCTCCAACTCGCACGCAGTTTATAGAGTCGGAAGACTTGCTTGCAGGTTCCACGGTCTTCTCCACATGTAATATTCGATTAGATCCACCAAAACCGGGTACTCCGCGCCATTCACATTATTGATCTTACCTTCTCACCAATTCTCCCTGCGATAACCCAGCAGGGGCCGAATTTAGTCAGTCGTGCAAGACGGATTTTTGCACATTGCCGATCTACTAAGGCGCACTATGTGACCTCCATGAAAGCACACACGCAAACAAAGGCTGATCGGAACAAATTATAACTACAGGAATTGCTCGCTTAGCGTAGTTTCGTTTAACGTCGCTCACGGAGAAGACGAAAACGTTACAAAAGGCAGCCATGTTATGTATGTCAAGTATTACATACTGCAAGTGATAGGTTAACCTATCTTGTCAGTCGAGTTCTAGCCTTTTTTGTCGTCCATGTAGTTCCAAGTGCCTACTGTCAGATATTATTTTGCGGACTCTTACTGCTCGATTTTGTTTCATTACCATGAGTGCCAAACGTGCGCTATTATTCTTGTGAAAAGGTGTAACGCTATCGCAGACCAAGCAAACCCGACAGTAGATGCGTTTTACTAGGTGTGAGAATGAACGAAATGTAAAGAATCAAAAATAAGACACCAACGAAAATACGAGAATAATATAATAATAGCATGAAAGGTAGGTCGGATGGCAAACATGAAAGGAGAGGAAATCTTTGCCGGTTGATCTCACAAACAGCTGTCAGGGTTACAAAGGTTAACTGTCAGATGAATTTTCACATCATGGCACGTGAAGGACGGAGTGGAGTCTGCGGTAGACTACGTTTAACTCCATAAAATCTCTTTATTCCTGCGAAACTGATCACGTAATTCGTCCCTACAAAGTTTCCTGTTTTCTACATAACAAAGCCATATTACACTCTTTACTAGACAAATCACTAACTATACAATTTCGAGCTCGCTAACGCAAGCTGGCGAATCTACATGCAGACGATTCAACCGCTCTTCATCATCACCGAAATACTGCAATTGAATAACACAGACGTCTTTGCCCCTAAATGAAATATATAGCATATTGGATGGGCATCTTCTTAATGCATACCTGACCGGAGGATGCCAACGCATCGGTCAACTGCGGCGTTTAATCTAATCGAGTATTACATGTGCATAAGACCGTGGAACCTGCAAGCAAGTCTTCCGACTCTATAAACTGCGTGCGAGTTGGAGCTATTCCTTGGTGATTGCCCGTGGATTCGTGAAGGAATCTTGAACATAAATTTATTGGAGAAATGGCTAGTAAACTTGTTAAGCAATCAGGATTGTACATAAGCCACAGTGGCAGGAAATAGGTATCGTTGTCAGATGGAATAGGTCGTAACATGAAGCTAAGCCGGGGAAATTTCAAGCGCCGGCATAAGGAAACACGGAGCAGAGACCCGAAGGTGGGAGCAAGGATAAGTACACGGAGATGAGCCGGTTCATTTGCAGAGATAAGTGGCATTTACGAAAGAAGCAGCGTAATCGAACAGGATAGGCTATACGTTGGAGTTAAGCGGGGGAAATAGGGTCCGACCGTTCAGTGTTTCCACATGGAGCAGAGACCGAAGGTGGGAGCAAGGATAAGTACACGGAGATGAGCCGGTTCATTTGCAGAGAGAAGTGGCATTTACGAAAGAAGCAGCGTAATCGAACAGGATAGGCTATACGTTGGAGTTAAGCGGGAAAATTGGCCGCCGTTCAGAGTTTCCACATGGAGCAGAGACCCGAAGGTGGGAGCAAGAATAAGTACATGGAGATGAGCCGGTTCATTTGCAGAGAGAAGTGGCATTTACGAAAGAAGCAGTGCAATCGAACAGGATAGGCTATACGTTGGAGTTAAGCGGGGAAATGGGCCGCCGTTCAGTGTTTCCACATGGAGCAGAGACCCGAAAGTGGGGCATGTACATCGGAGATGAGCCGTTAAGTTGGGAGAAAGAGGGGAAAGAAGCACTGTAATAGGTTAGATTTAAGACGCGGAAATTGCAAGCGACGCCATGGGAAAGCATGGAACAGAGACCCGAAAGTTGGAGGAAAGACGTGTATATGGGAGACGAACCATGAAATAGGGAGATTGGCCACGAAAGGTGCGGTAATTTGTGTGTGGCGACTCGCCCGACAGCCGAGACAGTGCCTCGCAGTGAACTGCTGCCGCGGAGAAACGCGCGCGGCGAATCTCGCGCGGCGAAACGCGCGCGGCGAAACTCGCGCGGCGAACTGCCGTGTACCGTCCGTTCGGGCCTTTTCCCTAGGTTCCCTACGTTCCTACTGTAACAAAAACTTTACCACGGCAATGTTTATCGGGCTGTCGCGCTGGGCTAGTCTTCCTAGTTTACGGTCGAACCTGTTTATCCTTTAACATTTCGGCGTAGAGGGAGTAGGTCCTTTATACCTCGGGTTAAAGGTTGGTTCTCACGTAAACGCTATGCGTTGCAAAGACGAACGTGATTATTGTTAGTGGTCACAGTATAGTTTCGTGTAGAGCAGTGGTGGGCTAAGGGAGCGATATCGCCCCGCCTCCTGGGGATGGGCGGTGAAGCTAAAAGGAGCGATATTGCGGCTTTAGTGTTGTTACGGATCTCGCCACGAAGAAGCAGAGTCGCCTCGAAGTAGTCACTCGGGGCGATTTACGACTGCGGATCACGTCAATGCGGCCCAATATTGAAGGGATAATTGGTTTGCACGCTTCCTGCCCTTCAGACTATAACTGTAATAAACGTGATGTCTGAACAAATGAAGTTGTACACATAACGTTTTCTTTGTTTGCGAAGATCTGCTGCACAGAAGCAAGGGGTAGCAACGATGCTGTCGCTGGTCCCGCGAACACTCCCTCGCGCAACAGTCAATACAAGAAATTGGCAGGAAAAAGGACATTGTCCTCATTGGAGATTTCCCGCAAATTTTCGCATCCTCAGCCGATATGATTCATCCCAGGGGGCGATGGCAACCTCGAAGCTGGAAAAGGTATAGACGGTGGCATCACTGGTGGTATAGCTTTGAGATTTCTGGTATAGCCTTGAGCATCACTGGTGTAGAGGGAACATGACGGTTTGTCGCAGCACGATGTGGTAGCTCTAGACTGGTACAGAAACGATTATGTGAATACATTGTGACGTTTTGGGCTTCTACTTTCAGCCCTGTGAAGCTTTACTCCCAATTTTTAGGCTTTGCCTCCGTTTGTGCGTGCTTGCTCCAAGCTCCTGAACTGTTCTCCTAGTTTTGAGATTAAACAGTCTAATTGCAATGCCACGGTGTCCAACTGTCTGGCTTTATTCTCTTTTGCAACGCTTCGCTACCAGTTACGAGATTAGTTTCAGGCCGAAAGTTGTTTGCAATGGCAAAGCTGCGCTGCTGATTTTCGTGGCTATGTTACGGTCTCGTTAGCGTGTGATGTAAATTTTATTTCAAAAACCAGGTAATGTTAGACAACAAATACATATGAATAGCACACATGTGAATGTAAATGAATAGAAATGTGACCTTGCTTAAACGTGAAACTTGTGACCTCGCTTAACTTCGAAACTATGAGAACAGTTCGGCAGCTTGGAGTAAAGTTGCCTAAATGGATGCAAAGCCAAACAATTGGGAGTAAAACACGAAAACCCTGAAAGCATGAAGCAAACCGTCACCGTTTATTCGCATTGCTCTTTCTGTGGCAATCTAGCGGTGCCAAATCGCGCTGCACCAAACGTTAATGTTTGCGGATGGAGGAGAACGAATCACGTCATTCTCGGGAAGAAGAAGTTCGTGAAATTATAACTCGTGCCCATGGTTACCCGCCTGCCCGCAGACAAACCGTTCTGTTAAATATAACCAAGTTGATCGCTTCTCCTGAACAGAAGGCCAGCAATTGACGACCACTTATGACTATGACCAAAGCCAGCGAGTCGCAAGTGCACAGAACGTGCTCAAAATGTGCTTGGATGTCGGCTGTAGGTTCAGTTGGCCAGCAGATCCTCGCTGCAGCTGCCGTATTGTTTACGGTCAGCTACAAACTTGATTACTTTTTAGGTACGGTTATCCTCGCCAGGTATTTAAAGGACAAGATCAACGCTTTTTGGCCTGCGCCCGTTGAAAGTTCTGTCTAAGCCGAAAAGGGTTTTCAATAACTCGGCGCCAACATTGTAAGAGACAATTCGCCACCAGGTGCGGGTTCCGGTTACCGTCACCCCGCCGGTAACAATGTTGTAACCTGAAATCGTTTTGTAGTCGTGATCAGCTTTTGTTCAAGTCATTGTTGGAAGCGTTTGGTCTTTGTCGTGTTGCCAATCTTTTGGGTCCTCATGTCGACGGCGGCCAATGCAATGAGCGCTGCGTTGGAGGAGTGGAAGCGCGACTGGAAAATGTCGACAGAGAAATTGGTTCTGGAAGATTTTCCGAAGAAGGTGGTCGAGATTAACCAGCTGTTGCAAGGTCCGCTGTTCAGCATGTCCCGCCTGGAGGAGATTCCAGCCGAGCTGAACGTCCAGCAGTTTGCTGACAACGCGCTGTCTCAAGCGGAAAACAACGATACAGCTAACCTTCCATCGAAGAAGACCAAGCTGGAATCCGACGCGGTCAAGTGCGTACATCATGCGATCAGCTGCAATCGTTTGGTCGGCGAATTGACCAACATTGTAAAGCCGATCGTCCGTGAGGCCGTTGAAAACGTGAACAAAGTGAAGATGTGGATTCTATTTCTTATTCCGCGGATCGAGGATGGCAATAATTTCGGCGTCCAGATCCAGGAAGATACGTTGGCCCGAAGTGCGTACGGTCGAGGCGGAGGCTTCCTCTTGTCTCGAGCAGATATCGCATTACTTGTACTCTCGCGGTCGTTTGGTGTGCAAGTGCGCTAAGTATCCGCACGTTGAAGATTACCAGCAAGGGGTCCGCGATCTCGACGAAAAGGAGTTCGTGAAATTGCGCTTGTTCCTGTTGGAGGTGCGCAACCACTACAGCAGCCTTCACGACATGATTGTTAAGAATTTGGACAAAATCAAAACTCCGCGCACGATGCACGCCCAGCAC
The DNA here is from genome assembly GCA_000612645.2 of Trichuris muris. Classification (NCBI taxonomy): domain Eukaryota; kingdom Metazoa; phylum Nematoda; class Enoplea; order Trichinellida; family Trichuridae; genus Trichuris; species Trichuris muris. The sequence goes on along the minus strand of CBXJ02000142.1, from coordinate 7,303 downwards.
TTATATTGATGCGTTATTAGCTTTGGATTTATTAAACAGTGGGCTATAAATTGTGTACTTATGCGTGCTTATGGGCACAGACTGCGCATTCCTTTCCATTGATGGCCATGCTTAGGCTTCAATCTATCAGCATTTTTCCTTTGCTGCTGAAACTTGCCTATCAATGTATTGGTCGAATTGAAATCACATATTTGGCGCACGCTGTACGACATATCCCGTTAGCGTAGTGCGTTTCATCGCGTTGCAGCATTGATAGCGAGTTCCTTCACTGGTTTATTCTCCCGCGAAATCTCGCTCACACGCGAAATAAACTTAAACTTCGAAAATGTTTGTCTTCGCATAGGTACTTGCTGAGGAAATTTGTTAGCCGACAATTTTTTCTGCACTCCTCCTCGGTCCTGGGAGAAACCGATTTGGACAATTACTGATGTACCGTTCGAACATTTGATTTGCAGGTTACCAAAACTGCCTACTCGAAACCTCAATTTTCGCCTGTTTTTTTAAAAATCATGTCCTATGCTGCAGCACGGACGTTCGAACACTCCTCGTTTCAATACGAGTTGACCGACCAGAGTTGCTTTGTTATCTACTTGTGCATGCATCATTCCGCAAACTTGGGACGCTCAATCCGAGCGACCTGCGGCTTTTGAAAACGTTTTCGCTTCTAGAAATCGGCAGCAATTTCAGAATACTTCCCGTAAACTGTTTGGTTTCTCTGTTGTCATCGCAAGCTCTGTCGCTGGGGCAGACAGATAAACGACAATTCGGCCCCGGATGATATTGACGCGGGCCAACTTGAAGGCGGATTTCTTGGTGCACGTGGTTCACCAGCCCTCAGTGCTATTTAAGGCGCTCTGTTTTCCAGAAATAAGCCACTCAAGTGAGGCAACAGCTTCGCAAGTGGGCGCGTTGATTCACAAATATTCTTATCCGCGCACACAGTTAAACTTAAACATCCACGCTTAAATGCATGTCCGGTTCGGCCGACCACCTTTATCTATTCTATTTGCCTCGGACTTACGCCCTTTAACCTGTTCATCGCGTTTGCATTCTTGGGTGCCCCATAAGCATACTGTAACATGACGCTGTGTAAGAAAATGCAGGTATTTTCGACCGCCTCCTGTGACGTCGCACATGCGGGTTTCATACCGGTATAATTTGCTGCAGACATTGTCATGTAGGTGGCGCAACTGTCGATTTCCCTACGCCTCACGAACCAGCAAGGACTTATCCTCGAACGTTATTGTTTCACCTTCATCATGAATAACGGCAGCGGAGTACAACATCGAGCAGAAACGATACCACGATGGGCAATGCTTCCAGGCACTACCTAAGTCTGGACTTTAACATAAGAGTTATGTTTCCCTTATGGATTATGAAAGCAGCACGTCCGTAGGAATCGTTTCTTGCCCTTACCTATGCCTAGACTTTAACATAAGGGTTATGTTTCCCTTATGCACTACGAAAGCAACACGACCGTAGGAATCAATTTCTGCCCTTACCTAAGCCTAGACCTTAGCATAAGGGTTATGTTTCCCTTACGCGGTTGTGTCGTTCGCTGTTGTAAGTTTGAAGTACTTGTGCAAACGAAACTCCGACCGCAACCTGTGGTTGAGAAGCAAAAACGTGCGGGTGAAAGAAACGTACGGAGGATGTTCTTTTCCAGAGCTTTCGGAAGATTTTTGTTCTGTCAGCGTATGGCAAAGGCTGAATTGGCTTAACGGAACAGAGTGGCGCCATCCACTGGGGGAGGGCCGTACACAAACAGCACCATTACGTTTACTAAGCCTATATACTGCCCGTTAGCTTTACACCCGCTGACTAAGTTTCGGTTGCTGTTGGACGCCTAAGATGTGCAGGTGTCCCATTCGTGTATTGTTTCAGGTTTACCTTTATCGTTAATCTTTCGGATGTTATCTGCATTAGCCAATGAACATCGGCTCATTGGCTCATGCAGATAACATTGGATAACATCCGTTTAGTACATCTTTTCATGTACTAAACGTGTAAATGCTGCTCGCTGGAAATGTTTATTTCTAATTGGTTCAGCAGCAACCGTCCATCGCGAAAGATCTTGTATCTGCTTGAAGCGCATGACGGTTTGATGGAATGGAACTAGCACAAAAATAGGAACGAAGTTTTCCTCTTCGTCTTTGGTTAATGTAAGAGGTATCCTTTGAACGAACAGCAGATGAATGAGCACCCTGCGAACATCGTTTACGCCCCCACTACTCACACGAGTGTGGAAGTAGAAAAACGTAGAGCGACTTTTTCTAGGCACATACCACGGGGGTCCCACCTGCACCTGCGCAGGTGTCAGCAATTAATGCACACCATCGAATGCGGGCGAAGTTCGATATAAGCGACGCGACAAAGCTGCCTGCGGCATGCAGGCGTGTGGCAATTTGTGGTGACGAGCCGTTCGTGCCTGTCGTATAAATCGGTTCGAATCTCTCTCGGTCTGCCTCTTTCGCGTTGCAGCTCAAAACATCAAACATTCTACAGTTAAGATAACCTATGGTGAGCTTTAAATAATAGCCCTCAGAGATATCCCGGAGAGGGATATCCATACAGACTAATATCGTTCCGTAACAAAGGTCATGTAATAGCGACATGCTTGTAGCGCTGTCTGATTCAAGCGCGAAACGGAATAGGTCCATTTCGCTGGCATAAGTGTGACAGGACTCGCATAGCTGACACAATCCCCCTTCAATTCCGCTGTACGTTTAGATGACGTTCAGTCATTCATTGTATGACGACAATGTGCGTGTAAACTAAGAGTACAGATGTTCAGATCAATGCGGCTATGCTGCTACCGATAAAAACTATATCAAAGATGCAGAAGCTGCGTTCATCCCTGGGGCTACGCGCAACAATTGCGCTTATCATTTTATGTTAAAAATCGTGCGCTGCGGAACGGCCAGGACGATGGTTTCGTCCATTGACATTGACATATCAAGAACTTCACGTGCACACGGAGCACAGGACGACATGCCGAACGAGACAAAGAAGATCGAACCTGACCTGACCGACTTTCCCGAACGATGCCTCCACACAGACCGAGCCAAACACTTGGACAACGTGCCTCCTCCTGGGATGGTCGGTAAGGGAGAAGGCTCCGACACCCGGCCGGCCACAGTGGAACCAGCCCCGATGGATCTAGATTGATCTGATGGGCTCCACTGTGGCTTCGCTGAGTGGAGAGACCCTCCCTGAAAGCCAAACCTGAGGGAGGGCCGAGCACAGACCGCGCTGAGAACGAGTCTAGGATGACCCGAAAGCTATGCTTTTGACCATCGTGCGCCACTGTTCCTTTTTGAAAATATACTTTTTGCCATGAACGTGGCTTCAAACAATGGGTAGAATTTTTCCGTGAATTCTCAATTCGTTCATATCGACGAGCCCGTTACAAACATTGACATATCGAGACTCCTTGTTACTAATTTCTCTTGCTTCAAAGGTGTTAGTTAAAACATTAGCAGACAAATAGGCACATGGCGCTTTATTATAACACCAACACAGATGGTGAGAAGAAACAGGCACCCGTCAATGTGTGTCACATCTTCAAGAACCACTGCGCTGTGCCACCTGGTAAGCTGTTCGAGACTAGGCGGATATGTAAGCGTGCCTTTGCAAGTACGTGTGTTGGTCATTCATCCCCAAGTGCTATATGCATCAAACTCCTATGCCACTTGCAATGATTGCCCTATTTTTGAATGCATCCACGCTGGTTAGCCTACATCTTGCACCGATGCCAACCAACATGGTTACTGTCGTGTATTGTTTTGGTTAGCACGCAGCACATTGAGTCATCAGCATAACGGTTTACGTTACAACACAACAAATAGGAACATTGAGGTATAAAACATCGGCAACATTGTACAACTCGTTGGATTTCGCCGGTGAAAATTGCAGACTCAGGTGTGATGTCTTTCATTGGTAGGAGGGGCATCGGCTGTCCTTATCGTCGCAGTTCTCCGGATTATTGCATTCTCAGGATAAATTGCGCAGCGTCTCTTCTTGTCGCTGCAACGAGCCTAGCGACTGATCGAAGACCTGTTGTCCATTCTGGTCTGCACGATACACAATTTTTTTACTCGGAACGGCCGTTGACTAATCAGCATCTTTCCCCGCTGAAGCCTTAGATTGGTCTCCGTCGAAAGTGACGTCGCAATGAACCACAGTTCCTTCTTCCGTGAACACAGCCAATGAAGGACGATAACGCTTAAGCAGGTCGCACCAGCAATTGTAAGCGGTCGTCCTGGATTGACTGGATGAGTTGGCATTAACCAGTTCGTGTACATTACTTCGTTCACGGTTGTGCACCTAAGGCACTGCAACATTATCTGTGAACGGTCCTCTTCGGGATCTCACGATCTGGACATTAACCAATGGGTCTAGGGAGTCCTCACTCTGAGTTGAGGCATCTTCTCACACGGAAACCATGTCTTACCCTAGACCGTCCAGGTCAATATCGTCAGTTTCTTACCCGAGGGCGACTCTATCTGATTCATCGGCTCCTGAGCTGGCGCTGAAACTCCTTGTGCAAATGCTTCCCTGGCTTTAGAGGGAGTTCGGCCAGCAGGACTGATCGGTCCGTCGTAACCACTGCTGCTTTACCTTAACGTTCCGGCTTTTCACTTCGCTGCAGACTTCCAACGCGGCTATCCATTCCAGTCAATATCCTTTCCACTTTTACAGCGATGTCCGAGCTGATGGAATACCGTCAGGCTCAGGGTTGACCACAGTCGCTGCGCCATGTGTAACGCTCGCAAATACGCGCAGGGCGCATAGTCACAAAGCGAACGTAAGGATTAAAGCGTCAACGAAAGATCGAGAGAGCAGATCGTGTCGTAAACAACACCACACATCCATCCGATGTCACCGTAACAGAAAAGTATGCGCATGTAGTTACCTACAGTTAGCAACGCAAGCTGGTTTTCCTGACTCTTGTCAAAGTGGAGATTAACAGTCTCAGCAAACAGAAAGGAAACGATTACAGACTTCTCATTTAATCGTCCCCTTTTGTCAAACATCTGTAACGCAGAGTTCATCGGCAAAATGTATTGGATAACCTGCACACATTTTTCTCTTGCATTGTAGAGCGTGGTTGGCCATTTGGTCGTGTATTGGTTGACTCATTTCACTGGCTATAGGTCATTCGATAAAGCGTCCTGCGGACACTTTCGTATGATATAAATGGCGCAATGGTCGGCACCAACCCTGCAGTCTGACGATATTCTATGAGCCCGGATAGCAGCTGTACCAGTCGGGATCGGGGCACTGCCGGAACAGTTCAGCGGAAACAGCATTAGTAAGAATGGATAGCTACGTGCTTTGTTTCTTCTTTACGTATTGTCTGTGTATGGAGAAATTTTATTGGGCACTTACTAGAACGACGAAGCTTTCCGGAGAAACGACTCATGTCTTTAGCGTCAAGTATGAACCTGTAGTTGATGCTGAAGACTGGAGTTGTTTCTACCGAAAGCTTCGTCGTTTTAATTAGTGCCCAATCAAATTTCTCCATACACGGGCAATACGTAAAGAAAACAGAAAGCATGAAGATAAACGAGCCTTATGAAGTCACATTTTCCAAATGAATGGATTGCTACGTTACAACTTTCTGCCAAACTGAACAGGCGGAAGGACAAGGTAAAGCAGCAGTGGTTACGACGGACCGATCAGTCCTGCTGGCCGAACTCCCTCTAAAGCCAGGGAAGCATTTGCACAAGGAGTTCCAGCGCCAGCTCAGGAGCCGATGAATCAGATAGAGTCGCCCTCGGGTAAGAAACTGACGATATTGACCTGGACGGTCTAGGGTAAGACATGGTTTCCGTGTGAGAAGATGCCTCAACTCAGAGTGAGGACTCCCTAGACCCATTGGTTAATGTCCAGTTCGTGAGATCCTGAAGAGGACCGTTTGCAGATAATGTTGCAGTGCCTTAGGTCCACAGCCGTGAACGAAGTAATGTGCAAGAACTGGTTAATGCCAACTCCTCCAGTCAATCCAGGACGACCGCTTACAATTGCTGGTACGACCTGATTAAGCGTTATCGTCCTTCATTGGCTGTGTGGTTAAACGTTTGGATCCTCCAGTTTTTGTTGCGTGCTGAACATGTCGCCCATAGGGAGCATAGCTATAGAGCTGAGCAACTGTCACAGGGCGCCCCATTGGCTGTCCATTGTCCATCCATTCCATATGACAATCAATAAATCGTTGACGACGGAACAAGATCGTTCCGAAAGCTTCGAAAGGTTTCCACTGTGCTCTGATTTTTTCCTAATAACTGCCCATCCATCCGTTGGTAGGGCGTTGTTTCGTTTAATTTCAAGCACTACGAATACGCAAGAACGGGTACAAACCTTGAATACTTCAAACATGCCAAGACCCGTTACGAGACACCCGATTTTCAGAAAATTAACTTTTATCGTATTCTCCTGTCCCTTATATAAATGACTCCATTTTCGGTATTTCGACCATTCGGGATTTCGACTGTTCGGGATTTCGTCAATTCGGGATTACGACTTCGGGATTCCATTCTATCGGGATTTCGACCGTCACCGATTGACAGGTGCCTCTTTCTTCTCACCATCTGTGTTGGCGTTGTAATGAAGCGCCACGTGCCTATTTGTCTGCTCACGTTGTAACTAACAACTTTACAGCATATTCGGTACAGGCGGAATACTGTTTGCTCTGAAAGGTTTGAAAATAGATTTTGGTATGCTCAGTGGTGTTTATTTCGTTAGTCGTGCTTGCAGAAAACGTGAACCAAGGCAAAAGCGGGATCACTTCTATTTTAGTAATGAGGCTGTCATTCTGATACAAGGAGTCTGACCTTCAACCTGGCATATCTCATCTCGAAGTTACGTCCGAAAGCTCTGCTAATAATAAAAAAATGTTCTTACAAAGAAACGGGACTTAAACGTGTTATTAAAAGCAGAATGTTATGAAATTATCCCGTCAGACAAAGAAGAAAAACTTCAATATACACGCGCTGCACGGGACGCATGGATAAAAGGACAACGGCAGAAGAAGGAAGAAACATCGGATAGGGAGAAACGGAAAGAAGAAGGAAAACACCGGAAAACGGACCTTAAAGGACGGTCGTTTTAAAGTAGATTTCGACGTGCCCTTGATGGTTACTGCTGTTGTTCATTTTGTGTTGTGTCGCTGCCTTGGTCGGTCGGTTGGGACACTCGCTCTTCTGCATGACTGACTGTGCGGGCAACAAATCGCTTGACGGGTCAGGTTCGACCTGATAGTTGATGTCGCCTACCCGGTTGGTCGAGCGGAAGAGCTTGC
>CBXJ02000141.1:0-12388 GCA_000612645.2 Trichuris muris | reverse complement strand
GTCCGTTTGCCACATTTGGCTTAAGTCTGACATATTCACACTGCTTCTACTCGAAGAGCATACTTTGCTTGTCGATACAATTTTTCGACCATTCAAACTGTAAGAGATGATACCGCCATGCAAAGGTTGCTAGCGGTGTTTAAAGTCGATGACACTTAAGCAGTGATCAGTTTAAAGCAGTGGGGGTGATTGACTCACTCTCGCTGGCGACGTTCGGTCGGCATCGCCCAAGTCTCCGAGGTCGTTTATGACATAAACAACTACACAAACAACAATCAAAGTAATACCGTAACGTTGCTATCATTCACTTGTGATCTGCAGGTATTCTAAAATTAATGCAGGATTCCTCAAGTGGGGCGTTTTGAAATTTTTAGGTTGCGATGTATGGGAGTTGTCGGTTAGCTGGACAATGTACAGTATCTGTGACCTAGTTGCGTGACCCTTTTTTGCTGTTACGCCATGCCCCCGGCGGCTGAGCGCTGAACAACGCAAACGCCATCCATCCCACGGACCCATCCCGAAAGATTGCGCTCAAGTCCATCCTGGTAACAACATCCGAAACACCTTAGGTCATGTGGAAATCAGCGCCGGCGCTAATTCTGCGTATTGAACAAAAGATGTCGTAAGTTATTGTTCAGCTAACAGACAAAACTCTATAGTAAGCCAAGCGAGCGATGAAATGGGAATAGAAAATCAAGGAAGCTGTGGAAAATTGAGGGGGCAGTGGAAGAGCTGCTCCTAGTAGAGGGGCGTGTGGGGACAATGAAATTTAATATTCAAGCGAATGCTAACGTTCCGTATGCGATTGAGTCAGAAGTGCCCTGACAGATAGACAATTCACCCAGGCTCATCCTAAGGGTGTTCGACGAACTGACCGTTATCAGCGAGCATGCATGTCCTTTGCTTCGCAGCCTATTATCCATTGCTCATTCGCTTGATTTGCATTTCAGTGCCTGAGGTCAGAGAAGAGTGGTACGTGAACGTTGATCACTTGCTGTACGCTCACCGTTGCAGTGCATTGCTTATCAACGTCAGCCTAGCCATCAGTGGCAGGATTGTCCCCACGCACTGTTTCATATGCTAATACAGCAACTAAAATTGAGAGCATTCTCTTCATTCATGAGTCAGCGTCCTGTTTTCGTTCACGATTACTCTTTCACCTGTTTCGTTCCATCCACCTTTCCGTTTCCGTCTGTCTTGCGATTTTCGCATTATAACGTTTCATCACTGGTACACAGATTCACTGTTTATTGTAAAATAAATATGGTATCATTGCTGGTCTACTAGAGAGAGAGGGGGAGAGAGAGAGAGAGAGAGAGAAAGACAATTCCAGCAAGAACGAACGCTTTCTGAACATGAACAATCTATTTGGTTAGTCGACTGTCGAGCATCTACGCTTGTATTTGTTCCTGACGGCGCATTTCATGTAAGTGAGTTATCTTATATAAAGTTACCAACAGCTGAGTAAAGCAGATTCGAGCAGTACACTAATCGATTATCTGAAATCGCAATAGTGTTATTATCGTAACCTCAGTTTGCGTGCTTAGAAGGAAGCATAAAGTTGGGGACAAAATAATGAACGTATACGTTTTAGAAAATCAATAGTGCTTGAGTATTCCGTGAAAAATTGCTAAGCTATACCAGCCATTCTCAACCTTTTCTGCGCTGGGTCCCCCTTGGAAACTGTTCTCAGGTGTCAGCCCCCCGTTTTCCTATTGGTCAATTAATTTTCGCTTTCTTTGTGTAGTAGCCAATCATTTTCCAACGACAACCTGCTAGGAACAAATTAGTGCACTGATACAATGCGAATATGCAGTCGTAAAACTATTTATTGATGAAAGCCAAGGAAGTAAGCATTTCCACAAAGTGAGAGAACCTTAAAAAGGGTAAACAGAAAGAAGAACTAAACTAATGAGACCATTGAGGTGGACACTTCTTTGCAATTTTCATTATGTCTGCCTCCAAGTTAGACAATGACAGTCGCAGGTCGCCTCTGGTCGCGACATCCATTCGGTTCCTAGATTTTGTTAAGGCAACTACCTTACTAAATCTGCACTCAACTAAGTACGTTGAGGGAAGCGCTACGAAATAGGTTTGTACCTTTTCCCACAATGCTGGCAATTTGTTTGGCAAATCATTCTTTACCCAAAATTCTTTTCCAGAATGATTAAATTGGCGACGTGCAGATGTGTCATTTTGAAGGTCAATCAAGCTCTCTTGAATTTCAGTCTCGACTTCAAGGGCTGAAACCTCAAATGGATCTGCAATCTACCTTACTAAATCTGCACTCAACTAAGTACGTTGAGGGAAGCGCTACGAAATAGGTTTGTACCTTTTCCCACAATGCTGGCAATTTGTTTGGCAAATCATTCTTTACCCAAAATTCTTTTCCAGAATGATTAAATTGGCGACGTGCAGATGTGTCATTTTGAAGGTCAATCAAGCTCTCTTGAATTTCAGTCTCGACTTCAAGGGCTGAAACCTCAAATGGATCTGCAATCTACCTTACTAAATCTGCACTCAACTAAGTACGTTGAGGGAAGCGCTACGAAATAGGTTTGTACCTTTTCCCACAATGCTGGCAATTTGTTTGGCAAATCATTCTTTACCCAAAATTCTTTTCCAGAATGATTAAATTGGCGGCGTGCAGATGTGTCATTTTGAAGGTCAATCAAGCTCTCTTGAATTTCAGTCTCGACTTCAAGGGCTGAAACCTCAAATGGATCTGCAATCCAATCTGGGATATTCAAATTCAAGAGGTCATAGAATCTTTCTTCCATGTCCTTTTGAATTTGCTTCATGTGATTCACACAGACCAGTAGGTCATCATCTTTCACTTCTTCTGCGATGGTTTTCAGGTTTGAGAACTGCAAAAATTCCCGACGACCTATGTTATGCCAATATACCTCGACCTTTTTGAGAAAAGAGACGACTGCCATCTTGCTGTCCATGAGATTATTATCTCTGCCCTGTAGTGCTCTGTTTAAGAAATTAAACTTCTCGAAAATGTCTGCGAGATAGAATACGTCCGCTTTAGCGTGAACGAGTTTATCTCCGTATTCTTTATTAGACATGAAGGTAACTATCGTTTTCCATAGTGCAACAAAACGCTGAAGGCAATTTCCTCTTGAGAGCCACCTTAATTCAGTATGTAACAGCAGCGTGTCAAAGTCTTCGTTATTTTCGTCACAAAGTTCACGGAAAAGACGATTCTGGAGTGCGTGGGATTTGTTATAATTCACAACTTGAATGACAACCGAGAGGGCACGATTTGGATGTGATCCTAGCTTCTTCGACACTATGGATGACGCAATGAATAGTGAAAACGGAAGGTAAGACTGCTTTCAGATGGGCTATGAATCCCCTGTGCCGCCCTACCATAGAAGCAATGCCATCAGTCGCGCAGGCAATTAAATTCTGAAACGGAATGTTCTTCTCATTAAAACCCGAAAGCTTCGCTTTTTCTTTTTTGAATAAAGCGTTTTCAACAGGAAAAAGTCCGTGAAGAACAATTTCAACATACTTCGTCATTCCCGTTACAAAGATGCAATTAAGATCAAATAGGTGCGTACACGGCAACACTGGACCAACCGGCTATGGATGAAGCAAACTCGTACGAACACAACACGGAAGCTTTTTCCTTTTCAATTTCCTTTTCTTTTGCCTTTTTTGTTCTTCCTTTTTGTAAGCTTCGTTGTGGACGTACCTTTGAACTGCTTCCGTATTCTACCTGACCTGCCCTACTATTGCACTGCAACCTTAAGGTTTGCTAGTGCAAACATTACCTACTTTTCCGCCATCACCGAAAATTCGCTCAGTCCGTGTCGGCACCGCTGCCGTGAATAGTCTGTAGAGACTGCGCTCTGAAGCTTTACCAAAGGGGCGGAGGCAAACACTGCCCGGTCTCGGTTGACTGAAAGTGTCCCCGGTGCTGCGGTTTAGTGGAAGAGCGCTTTCTCCAAAAGGAATTCACGGTATGTGCTGACCGGACTCAGTTTATCTATTTTTTTGCCTTTTTCTTTTTATTTTATTTGCGCTGATGACGGGTCACGTTAAACCCGAAAGCTTCGCTTTTTCTTTTTTGAATAAAGCGTTTTCAACGGGAAAAGTCCGTGAAGAACAATTCAACATACTTCACTTTATCTCATTATAACGGGCTAACGGATATAAATTTTTTGAGTTTCATGATGAGGTCTGATGAGATATTATCTGCTCAGATGACCTGCACATAGGTCTTTACCGGATCCTCATGCACGTACATTCCGTAATCGTTCTGTATGTTCAATAATTTCTGTATGTTCAATAACCTACTGATTCTACCCAGAGTTTGTTAACGTCTTATGGTGATGAATTCTCAACGGTAACCCATATTCAGATACGCTACCTCAATACTCTCGTGTTGAAGAGTCATCCAGTTAGCGTTACATTCAAGCCCTTTAGAACTCCATGGACACTTGGCGTCCCTATCGCTATTTTCATCTGCACGCTGCATTGTAGAACAGATGACGCTTGTTTCAACTTCAGTTGCATCATATCCTTTGCAGTACACGCTCACTGTACCCATTTGCCCTGTGTCCTTACCATTTCATTTGTTCCTGCGGATGTATGAATCCGTAAATTGCACCCGTACGTGTCTGGCCTGCTACATCACCAAAATTTAACCGCTCTTGTAGGTGAACATTCGTCCATCGCTCACCAAACATCTCCCTGTCTCCCTTAGACATATCACTAACCATTGAAACTATTCTCTGCATGATGTAAGGGAGCTTTCGCATGAGAATTTAACAGAATTTCAAATTCAAGCCCAAGGTAAAGATTGCTCATGAACTATATGCATTCTTTATCGGGATACCATGACACAGTGAAGAATGCAGCTCAAATTCCAGCGTTCACTGAACATTTCTTCAGACATCTACAGTTCCAAAAACATCGTGTTCTGAGGGCATATTCTACTGGCAAGGTTAAAACGACTCCCTTTAGAGGACATAATCCTCAAAAAACGAAAACTAAGATATTTTCCAGACGATCCAGTTTGGTCAAGCACGCTATTTGCTATTAAAGAACAGTGAATATTATAGCCGTGATTTCTGCTGCTTGGTGTTGGAATACTGAAAGATCAGAATCACAACAGGATGAAATTTACAAGACGGCCTTGGACGATTGGATTCCTTACGTCAACAATCCTGGAGGAACAAGATCTGGAAAGGTAAGTGTCTGTATAATGCAACATTTATAACACGTTGAGCAGAATGGCTTGAATTGCATTTAAATGGAATCATTTTCTGAGCGAAGACTCAACACCAGTGTAGTCCGTCCTTCTTGACTTCATAACTAGCGCCACTTGCAGAGAGCATATAGCCAGTGGAAATCACCCCAGTGGTTTCTGATGAAACAGGTGTGAAAGAACCTATACTAGCCTTCACGAAAGTTGCTTGACGCAGATTGAGATCTAAACTTGCTGTCGATCACCGAAGACTTCAGAGTTTCATAGACAATTTCTGGGAAGTGCAGAGTGCCCAGGATAATTTTATGAGGCCACTGAGAAAGAGGAAAAACTCTGGCCGAGGTGACAATGCTCTTGCAGCTCTGTTAAGGCAATTGCAAACGCGTCTGGCGTAATCAGCCAACGCTTGGAGTAAGCATATTTTGGAAATTAACTTTGCACCCATGCAAGCAGGCGCATGGCGTACCAACGGAGATGGTAGCGAAGTTTAATAGAACACTGAAACTTTTTCTGTAAATACACACGGCTTTTCCCCGTTATTTTCTTTTAATATGTAAAAAATTCAGCGGAGCTTTCGGAAGTTACCTCTTCCGTCATCACTGCAACTTTTACAATGAAGCTAAAGGGAACGCTCCGTTGGTACGCCAGCTAAAGTGCCGCTTGATTTTACCTCCAACTTGGATGAGCAAACATTTAATTTCACACGACATTTAGAGTGCCCATTCCCAACCGTTTTCCGCTGACATTCCAGGTTCTTTTCCCAACAGAAAAATTAAGCTTCATTCAAAAAAGACTTTAAGCGCAGCTTTCAGACGTCATTGAAGCCGTCATCAATGTGCTTCTGACATGTACCGATTCAGGTCATTGGAGAAGCCAGCTTCTCCGCTCGATCGACTGATGTACTGATAGAAGCGATTAGGCTGACCACTAAACTGCATTTCAGCATACCTTCAACACCTGAATAAAAGTTACGCATGTAAAACTGCATGCACATTTTCTGACTGATCACTGACGAAATAAATGACATCCATATAACTCGTCAAGGCTCCTTTCCAAATCGAATGCTTTTTAAAGTGCTATTTCTTGAAACCAACCATTTTCTTCATCCTTGATATTCCAGCAGTGGCTGTCTCATTGGTCCGTGTGCGCCAAGCAGCAATGGCCTCAACTTTTGGCAAAAGAAAAGTTCCTAATGGGACCTTAGATTATTCTGGAAAGTTGATGTCGCTGCTTCAGTCAACTGAGTAGAAGACCTTGGTACTTCAAGGATTTAAGTCAGTGGGTGACAAAAACATGCTGATGATGAGTGATGTTACACTGGACTGCCACGAGCAAACCTATCTTTTCAAAATAAACCACAAAGGGAAACATGCTGAGAAAAATCAGAATACAGATAATTAAGAAAATCTTGCCCCAAATCCTGCCCTTGTTTCAGGTCCATGGTGAAGAGCTCCAGGTTCTCTCAACCACGGTAACCTTGATTACACTTTCAGAATGGCTGACCTAAAATATACCAGCGCGGTGCTTTGATTTTATCCTTCTGATTATAGACAACATATCGCAGCACTGCAAATCTGAAACAAATGCTGCCAAATTGAATTTTATCTTGAAACAAATACAGAAAATCCATTATGAACTGATGCTGCCAAGTTTGCATTGTAGCAAGCGTATATGTGCATAAATTCAAATTAATAGCAATTCTAAGTACATACGCATGAAAGCCATTTCAAATATTTAATTGTCAGCGAAGTCGAGCGGCCAAAGCAATATATTTAGGTAAAATTTTTGCGCTTTTTCCAAGAGTCTGAACAAAACGGGCATCCTGCATCACGTCAGCCACATGCGCCTCAGCGGCACTTTGAAGTATGTCAATGGCGAGGCATTGGAATCGAACATTCTCTTTTCCCAAACGTTCCATTACCTCCCGCACCACAGCTTGGAACATGGCTCGTCCGATATCGTACTTTCTTCCTTTACGTCGACAACGCTTCTTCTGCGGTCCTTCATCAGCTAATAGCGGCAACTTTAATTGTCGCTTCCCTTTCTTACGCGTACCGCGTTCTTCTGTCAAAATTTCTGGCAGCAGTAACGGCGGCAACGATTCAGACCCAGCGCGCCCGCCGCTGCTCGAACTTACATCATTTGTGTTATTTGTATGATTGCTGATGCCCATAGCTCAATGCAATAGCGCCATCTTGGACCAATAAAACGACAACTGAAATTGTACTGTAAAAGACAGGATGACGCATGTGATTCGCAAGTTATACATATATATATACAACGAACTGTAGCTATACATATACAGTGGAACCTCTATAAGTTGACCGCTCAAGGGCGGTAAGAGATCGGTCAACTTACATTATGGAAGTGGTCAACATATGGAGTACCCGCTTGAATTCAGTCGTAAACACACCACAACTCCTTCCAAACACTTTACTGAAGGCATGCAGTAGTCTATATGAAGAAATGTTGTGAAAGTAAAATAATAAAAACTGAATTAGTATTAAGACAATAAAAATAAAATAATGGTTTACAATCAGTGCATTTTATGACCCGATCGTTGCACGTGTAAAGAAAGAGTCTATCGTCGTCTGCTTTGCTTTCATAGTGCAGACATAAGTGGTGAAAGCGTAGTCAGCGTTAACTATTGCATTAAACATATCGGGGCACTTTTCAGCAAAAAAAACTTCAGCTAAGGTAGTGAATGGCGAACGTCGTCGGCTGTTAGTGTCTTTTCGACTTCTGTATCGCTACAGCTTTCTTCTTCTTCTAAATCAGGCAAGCGCTCGTGAAATACCAAGAGGGCAAAGGCTGCTTTTGCCAATCTGCAAAGGGGATACAAATGCGAATGGTCGCAACAGATGCGCGCTGCCATGGCAGAAGCAGTCATGATACATACGCACACATTGATAACACAAACATGCTAATGATTTCTCGAAGCACGTCAATTCGGTCTGAGCGTTTCGGTCTGGCCAATTAGATTGGCTGCACGTGACTCGGCGCGTGCGTGATTGGCTGTCGAGCTTTCAGTCTGGCCAATTAGATACGTTCGGTCTGAGCGTTTCGGTCTTGCCAATTAGATTCGTTCGGCGTTTCGGTCTGGCCAATTAGATTCGTCCGGTCTGAGCGTTTCGGTCTAGCCAATTAGATTCGATTCGACCTCTGCGATTCTACTCGTCTCGTGAATAATCTAGCAGGCGCTGAATTTAATCAATGCTTTGAGACGGTTTTGCTGCGTTGCTGTTCTACTCGGGCGAAATTACGTTACCTCATTAAAATCGGCATCGGAACAACGGCTGATCAGAAGAAATTGCGTAAAAAGAGTACATCATTTGTGTTGAAGGTTTGCAGCGGCTGTTTCAAACAATTTCAAATATATGCCGTAAGGAAGGAACCACAATTGTAAAATTCAAAATGTGCTGCAAGGGCCACTGAACACAGAAAAGACGGAAGAGGGCAGATACATCGGAGAGGGCGAGGGAACAAGGAAGGACACCATCAAGAAAAGAGTTTAAACATTCTGATTTTAAAGATGTTACAGCAGAGGACCGTGAGCTCGTGTCGTTCTTTCGTTTCAGATTGTGATGTCTCTTTGTCTCGGGACGCTCGCTGGTCCATGTGACTGACTCGGCGGATGACAGAAGCTGGACAGGCCAGGGATTAAACCTGATAGCTCACGTTGCCAACCCGGATAGTTGAATGGAAGAGCTTGCAGGACTGACTGTCTCGTCAGTGATCATTATACACTGATGACGGATCGGGTCAGCTCCGAAAGCTACGTTTGCTTTATTAAACGAGAAATAAAGCATTTTACCGAAAACCGGGTAAAAATCCGTAAAAACTAATGAAATAGTTCTTCTCACTGTTTAGCTCAGTGATGTGTGGTGGGCAAGGGGACGATTTCGCTTCGGGGGCGATTTTGAAGACCAGGGGGATGATCAGCCGAAAGAACCGATTTGGGGAGGGTGTAGCGATATCACCCCCACTGGGGCCTGTGAGGCTAAAAGGAGCGATATTGCCGGATCGCCGAAGGAATTTATGAAGTCAGGGCTAATAGTAGAAGCTTCCCGTTGGATCACCGCTCATGACCGATTGGACAGATGCACCCGTCAGTAGTCTTCAAGGAAACCATTGGTCACTCTGTCTCGCTATTTTCAAGAATTCCACGACACAAAGCACCATCTCGCGAAGCGCTATCGCTCCAGCTGCTTATCGCGCTCAACGATCAGTGCATTTGCCAAAAATTGTGAAAGAATTTCAAGAATCAACGTTTTTGCATGAAAGACAATCTGGAAGCGCTATTGTTTCTCCTACATTGCAGCGGTAATTGTTCTCTCATTATTGAAGACTCGCTGCATCCACTTGGTATGATCGTGCTTCTGATGGCGTTATCTGTGGAAGTTGTTTTGCTTGACCTGTCACTTCCCTCAGTTCACGAAATGCTGCACAAATGCATTGGATGTCTTGTAACGGGTCGTTTGAACGTCATGATGGCGTGTACGGCTTGATCCCGTTGGAAGCAAAGATTGTCTGAAAGTACACCAAGAACAACGCCCTACCAGCGAATGGATGGGCAGTTATTAGGTAACGCAACAGAACAACGCAGACCTTCGGAGCTTTCGGAACTACCTTGTTCCGTCGTCAGCGAATAGTAACAGTGGCCGGCGGAGGAAGTCGCGTTCGACAATACGGCACCACCTGTAATCCCGAAGGTTTTCAAACGTTATGTGGATGATATGTCTGCTATCTTGGAAGCAGGTACAGAAGAAGACTTTCTACAGCACCTCAACAACAGCTTCCCTGGCGTCATCACATTGACGACGGAAAAAAACATTGATTAAATTCGGCGCCTGCTCGATTATTCCAGCGAGAATACGTGAGAAGATAAGATCAAGGCATGCGATGACGCTGGTTATCCATGTTGGGTGGACGATTAAATGTGGAGGGGCGCAAAACCTGCAAACAAGTCATGCGACTCGATAAGTTGCCGTGCATGTTGGAGCTTTACGGCCGTGCGCACTTCGCCTGCGGCAAAGTGCGCACGGCCGACCAATCACACACGACGAATAGAATCGCAGAGGTCGAATCGAATCTAATTGGCCAGACCGAAACGCTCAGACCGAATTGACGTGTACCCTGATTTTTACATGTTAACGATTTCTGTTCCACAAAATGCAGTGATGACACATGTTCATACGTGGCAACACGCTGGCAGTCGTGACACCTGCGCGCACACTGATAACACAAGCAAACTTCAGTATGTAATGTTCGCAGCATTTTGCTGGTCAACTTAAAGAGGTCAAAACATGTAGCAATTGATAGGCAGTGTCTCAGATTTGGTGGTCATGGTACAACATACGGAGATGGTCAACATGTAGAGGAAACTCTCCTATGCTTCACAATGGGGGTCGGCAAACCGAAAAAATGCGGTCAACATGACAGTGGTGGTCAACTTACAGAGGTGGTCAACTTTGGAGGTTCCACTGTATATATTTGAATATAGGGTGTTTTGTAACGGGTCTCATATTTTCAAAGTGGTGGTATTCCGGCTTTCCCGTTTTTTGATGATACCTGTAATAAAACCGCAAATGCCCTACCAGCGGATGGATGGGCGATTGTTAGAGATATCACAGGTCAAGAACACACTTTTCTCGGAGCTTTCGGAGCGCCCTGGTTCCGTCGTCAGCGACGTTTCCTATATATATATAGGAAACGTCGCTGACGACGGAACTATATATATATATATATATAGTTCCGTCGTCAGCGTCAACTATATATATATATATATATATATATATATTAGGTCGTTGCATAAGTTTTTGCTGTTTTGTTAGCTCTTAGGTTTGATAGTGTTTTATTCTTGCTTGTATGTTTTTTTCCGGCAAATGATATAATATTTTGTAGCTCTTTTTTCAACCTATCGATTGATCGTATTTCATTTGCATAAGCTCGTTAGCCTGTTGTTCTTTTACCGGTGAAAGTGAGGATGAACAAGACGGTAATTCGGGGAGTTTTGCTTTACGAGTTCAAGCAAGGCACTAAAGCTGCGGTAGCTGCTCGGAAAATTAATATGACATTTGGCAGTGGTACTCTTGGCGTCGGTACAGCTCGGTGGTGGTTTCGCAAGTTTCGTAGTGGGAACGAGAGCCTTGAAGATAATGACCGTAGTGGGAGACCCAGTGACCTTGATGAAGACCAATTAAGGGCCATTGTTGAAGAGGACCCACGGAGATCAACTTCAGATATCGCAGAAAAACTAGGCGTTCACAAAACAACGGTTAGTCGTCACCTCCAACGAATTGGGAAGAGGAAGAAGCTGGACCAATGGATACCTCATGAACTGACCGAGATTCAAAAGTTGCGCCGTTTCGAGATTTCATCAATGCTCCTTTTGCGCAACAAAAACGACCCTTTCTTGGCACGAATTGTTACCTGCGATGAAAAGTGGATATTGTACGACAATCGGCGGCGATCATCGCAGTGGCTGGATAAAGGTGCGGCTCCCAAACGTTTTCCCAAACCGGATGTCCACCAAAAGAAGGTAATGCTTACTGTTTGGTGGTCAGCAACCGGTATTATCCACTACAATATCCTCAAGCCTGGTGAAACAGTTACTGCGCAGACATACTGCAGCGAACTGGAAAAAATGCATGAAAAATTACAGCGTACACGTCCTGCATTGACAAATCGGAAGGGTCCAATTCTGCTGCACGACAACGCCAGACCCCACGTTTCACAAATGACAGTCCAGAAACTGCACCACCTGGGCTATGAAACTCTTCCTCACCCACCGTACTCACCAGATCTGTCGCCCACGGATTATCATATTTTCAAGCACCTGGATCACTTCCTGAGTGGGAGACAGTTTAAAAATCAAGAGGAAGCAAAAACTGCCTTCGAGCAGTTCATTGCCTCTAAGACTCCGGACTTCTACGCTACTGGAATAAATGCCTTAGCGAGTCGTTGGCAGAAATGTGTAGATTGTGATGGTTCTTATTTCGATTAATAAAGTTTATTCTTTGCCGAGATATTTAGCTTTAAATTTGCGGGTTGAAAACAGCAAAAACTTATGCAACGACCTAATATATATATATATATATATATATATATATATATATATATATATATATATATATATATATATATATATATATATATATACTA
>CBXJ02000139.1:0-16382 GCA_000612645.2 Trichuris muris | reverse complement strand
CATTAGTGCACCGCATGGGGCTTCTGAGGATGAGCACGTCCTGTGATGAATTATGCGTGCGTCTTGAAACGTTTGTGCCGCCCTTGGACAGACAGCTGTACAAATTGCCAATGTGCCACCTACCAACTGAGGGGTTGTCTGTCCGTCGCTTGGCGATTTGCCGCCGCAGTAATCAAATTGGCATTATTAGAAGAGGATAATTATTGCTAAGCTGAAGGAGTTGCTGTTTACAGAGCCGGTGGGAAGGAGCCGGGAACGCGGCTACATTTATCAAAATTGAAATGAGTAATTTTTCCTTTGCCTTGGGCCACCATTATCGATTGCCAAATATCCCGCGAAAGCACTGTTCCACTTCCCTAATTACGGAAGTGATATTTCGCGGCAGGCAAGAGCGGTCGAAGCGAAACAAATGAACGGACACACGAGCTCCGGAATTCATTAGAAGCTGCTAGGGACTACTGTAGGGGTTTTCACCACTGACCTGGAAGGCACCTGAATGACCAGCGTGCTATTGGACCTCCATCAGTGTGCACAGGTGTGACACTAGTCAGAATACGTGCCTGGAATGCACGTACACATCGTTCACTCCGAGTGTGGCTCGTCTGACGCTAGACCATCAAGCTGTGAAATCTTTAGCTCAAGCGTACTGATTATGCACAAAACTGGCCCTAATCTGTAGCGCATCCGTTTGGACGAACGGCCCGAGGCTGTGCTCTAGCTCCAAGTTTGTACTTTCACGAAAGGAGAGAATAAGTAACTCCGCGTAGAATCTACTGACAAGCAGTTGGATCAAATTCTGAATGTACCTTGCGTAGTTCACAGGATACAGCTCACGTATCCCTTCATTACAATACACATAATGTTCACCAGAGCTTTCATTTCCAACCGAGGAGCAAATCAACCAATCGACGAGTTTCCGTTGCCTAATCGAACATGGGATGCGTCGAAGAAAGTTTAAAACAAAACTTTTCGTAAATGAAGCAAAACCTTTTCGTAGTTTCTCGCTGAAGTCACCCCTCGCGCAGCGATACGTTACCTGCTCGCGTTGCAACGTGCTTAGTAAGTCGCAAGGACTTCCCGCGACCCTGACCAAGGTCCATCTTATCGTCATCTCAGAGTGGCCCAAAGTTTGCGATTAAGGTTGGTTTTGAATGAAGCAGCGAAGGGGCCGCCAGCGAAACCGTAAGATGTGAAACTGCTAACTGCGACGGTCGTTTACTGAAATTTCAAGGAAAACGTGCAAGTTGAAAAGTGGAGGTTTCTGCTTAGTTGAGGACTGGAGATGAAATGGGACAAAGCGAGTTGTTTGTTGTCGCCTTTAGGTGACCAAACAGTTAGCAGCATATTAACCCGATTAACACGGATGACAATATTGAACCAGCGCTCCGTCCAGAGCACACTGTTTCAGAACGTCCTGCAGGACAAAAGAAGTCGGCATTTGCCGGTCGAACGAACTGAAGCGCTGTGTCATCGCTTTGCAAAACTACTATAGTCCAAGCGCCTGTAAGCAGGTTTGAACTGTAGAATTGTCGTGCAAACAATGCGTATGGTTAAAAGCGCGCATGGTACTCACAAACATTAGGGAATGCTGGGTGCTGTATTCTTTCTCAAAACCAAATATGGAAATAAACTTAAGCTTGCCCAAGTACATGCAATATCGTAAGCTCTGCTCATAGAGGCCGGTTATTTGTCCGGAGTTCTTGGCAACTCTGCAACGCCCTTTGTCACCGTCCGTTTGTAGAAAGCACAGAAGCAAATAACTTGTTCGCATTAATTGATAATCTTGATTGGAATGCAGAAATTGTGACAAAATTCATCAGACTGCATTGGTATTTTTTGCGGGTAAGAATGGATGGTATGTTTGCAAGTTTCGAACTTTCCAAACGACCGTACGCTCCTGCGTGCACAGTTGATGCGCCATACACCATTTGCAGGGCATACGGATCACGGGTTGACGCAATTTAATATTGGATAAGATTGTCTGCCTGCAGCGCGCATTAGTTTAACAAGAATGGACCATTCTGCCCAATATACCGCTTTCAAACTGTCCAAAACTGAAATCGTTGGTGCTCTGTACATTATCGACGAGTTGCATGCTCGTATGCTCCAAGCGAATTTTTCAGTTCATTCGGTTGCAGCACAGGACTGCAATGACCATTAAACTTTTATTAGAAATGCTTCAACCTGACTTGGCTTCATCCGGCTTGCCGTTAATTGGAGAACCGAGCAGGAAATATTAATAAAAATTACCTGAAAGGATACACCAGCAAAGGCGTTGCCGCGTAACGGGCGATGCACAGCTATCGCGCGAAGGCTTTCAATCAGCACCTCAGCTCCTCTGAGCCAGCATGCTGAACTTTTGCCGTTTATAATTCATGAAAAACTTTTGGCGCCTTTGCTGCTGTCATTTGCTTAAGGTCAAATTCCAACTCATGCTGTCACGAATTAGTTTTCAGAGTGCGACATATTCCAGGCTTCACCAGACAAATGAATATGGATCGCTTCCTACTGGGCGGACGCGGTACGGCAGTTTGAAATAGCTCAATTTCGTTACGCATCAAACTGCGCTTGTAATTAGGGAGCATATAGGTAAACAGCCGACGGGTAGCAGTTATTGATAGGAACGGCAACCCCTGCTTGCGCATGTTCAAGGCAGACAACGTCCTGAACTCTTTTTCGCCGGTGTCAATCGTCCAGTAATACGAAGATCATTGTAGCCCTATTGTTGCTACTGCAACAAAAAGGCTTCCTTATCTAAGTGCTGAACAACAATGACCTGAAGGTTCAGCCATGGTAAGTAGCACTCTTGCTTTTGCACTAAACTGCTCATCCGCCCATCCCTAGAAAAGTTGTTCTTTAAATTGAACTTCTTGTCACCGATTTGAACAAGTCATTTCAAGCAAGAAAATGCAGCCACGTGCGGTCAGTATGAAATATTAATGTTGGCCAACTGATCGATTCAAGCAGGTGTCAAGTGAGCTGGCTATCTCGCAGGGCAATTTTCCTTCACGTTGGCTTTATTTTATCTACTGCCACAAATGCGCTGCTTACGCAATTTGGACGAGAGCTCAAGTCGGGTTCATTCCCCATTCCAAAAATAAAGGCTGCAAAGAATAGTAGCCAAGCGCTGTCAGACTGTTGACCATAATTCACAGCCTTGCGCAATGTTTGGCCATTTCATTGCGACAAAACGCCTCCAGTTCATAAAGTATCATTTGTTCATTCACGGAAGCAAAACATAATGCAAGTGTCTTCCGCGTCGAACCGAATTATCGCCAAGTAATCAGTCTGCCTGCCGTGGGACATGAAGGATCAAAACATATTTGTCTCTTAAGGAATCAATACGCTCGTAATTCCCGTACGGAGGTTTACACCAGTTTTTCGTCCATAGCAAAAATTGCAAACGGCTTCAGATAGTTCGGACGTTATTCAGGAAGGCGGTGGAGCTAGGATCCAATGGAAGGTCTGGAACCCAAAATAGCAGCATACAATTTTCTGCTCTCGTAATGTATGTCATTAATTTACTGAAGTGGGTTCTAATCCACTGGCTGCTTCAACGTCGCGCCTCAAATCTGTTCACCTTAAAGAAACAAGTGGTCGTGAGAGCAGTTATGCAATTCATCCTAGTTTCCTTGCGCTAGTTTAACAGTGCATTCCATACTCATGGTTACAGAATTGTCACTTAGCAAAATCATTTAAGGAGAGGCTAGATTATGAAAGTGCCTTAGGTTTTCCAGGGCAGTGCTGGAGGGTTTTGAACTGCAAGATGTACTTTGCATTTCTGAATCACTCATTTTCCGCCTGTTCACTGAATCTCTACGAACGCGCGTCCGCCTGTGGAATAGTCATTACAATAAAAATTCCACCTCAAGACGAAGTCATCGGGAATATTTTGCGAAACCGTGTTACAACATGCTAATGTAAGGGTGGAAAAATTATTTACCTTAGATTAGTTGTAGAAATGCAAGAGTTCTGTGCGAGTGCAAGAGTTATGACGTAGCATGCTGATGGTGGAGAGCAAGTTTGGTCGGAAAAGTTTCGTATTCTTGTGTTACAATAAAGCAAATGGGATTAGTGCCAAGGAAAATTGAAAAGCATCAAGGGTTTCAGGTAGTTAACTTGAAATATAGTGCACTTGGACATGACGTCGCATTGCAAACATACTACGTGACAATGAATAAAGTGAAGAAATTGTTGTACTGACAGCAGGCAGAAGGAGATGCAAACAAAACAGGAAGTCGTTATGACGACGGTGACTGCGCTTGTTCCAACGATGCGACTTACTTAACTCGCGTCACGTTCGGAGTGGAGAAGTTCGGAAATCAGAATGATAAATTCGCGTAATCGATCCGGCCTGCTGCTTCTAATGGGCACCTTAATGGGTAAAAGATTACCGCTTTAGTGGGCTAAACTTGATCAGCAAAGGATGAAAAAAGTAAACGAAGGGAATTGAAAATTTCCCGCTTAAGTTCGTTCAGCCAAGTTGGGCATATTCAGTCACCCATTACTGCACTTTTTGCTCAACCACCAAACCGGCAAGGAAGATATGACGTGCCTTTTGCGGAGAGTGGAGCAAGGACAATTTGAAGACAAACTTTTGAATAAGACGATTTTACAACACCCTTTTGCGCACTTCCATTCCACTGTCCGATCGTTTTGCTCAGCTAAATTTTGCACCAATGACGGCTGCGAATAACTGCCGACAAAGCAAATGCATACGCTGAATCGCCCTGTTGTAGTGGCAGCCGCTAAAGTGCTTTTATTGAACGGCCAATGAAAGTTGATTGGAAATTTTAAACAAGGGGTTCACAGTTACATGAAATGGGAAAGCATTGAGCAGGCCTCTACTCCTCACAAGCATAGGTGCTAAAACAAATTTGCATCTCAAGTTTGTGCTTTTCAGAGCCGAAGCTCCGTTTCCACAGTTGGTGGCCTCTAATTAGCGCAAGTAAATTGAAGTTGCGTTTCTCTACTGAAAATGCGAAATCGTCAAGTGTGAAAAGATTCTGTGAAAATAGAATTGCCGCGGCATTCCCGTCTGAACAAGCGTAACCACTCGTACATTGCGTTCTTGCTATATATATATATATATATATATATATATATATATATAGCAAAGTTTTCTTATTTTCGCTATATATATATATATATATATATATATATATATATATATATATATATATATATATATATATATATATATATATATATATATATATATATACCGTATATACCGGCGTATAAGACGAGGCCGTAATGCGAAAAAATGGACCACAAAATTGGGGGTCGACTTATACGCCAGGTCGACTTATACGCCGTCACAACAACGCTCGACTTTCTGGGTACTGTAGTCAGTTGTATTGTTTTGGGCGATTACTGTGCAGCAAATAGGAACCTATAAGCCATTTTTCAGCCGTACTGTTTCGTTTGGGATTTATGTTTCTCAGCAACGTGGGGTGTAGTTAGTTATTATTAACACAAATGTAGTTTTCTCTTCTGTTGCATTGTTTTTTAGAGGCTTACGGTGTATACCCTGTTTACTTTTTTATTCGAACGAACTCCCTTTTTTATTGTTACGAGCCCTGTATTTGTTGCACTGCACAGTTAATTACTTTTACTTAACCTTTAGCCATATATAGTTGCCCGTGACTTGGTTTATTACAATTTCTGTGATACGTTCAGTTGCGTGCCTTTCGTCATCTGTGCTGTCGTGCAAGATAGTTGGGCTGAGCCAGTTTAGGTAATCAACTTTATTACGGTCATATAGAGCTGTGATGGGCAAAATGAGGCGATGTCGCTCACGGAGGGCGATTTTGAAGTCCAGGAGGGCGATAAGCGCGAAAGAGGCGATTGGGGGCGGTGAATGGTTAACGGTGGGATATCGCCCCCTAGCCCTTCACACATTGGGGGGGGGCTGTGAAGCTAAAAGGAGTGATATTGCCGGATCACCGGAGGAATTTATTGGAGATAGGGTTCCCCATTGAAGTTTCATGTCTGATCCCCGCTTATCTTTTCACCGATCTCGTCACGAAGAAGCTGGCATGCATCCAAACGAGCGAATGTAACTTCAGTCTACCAAGTAATCGGGGTCACGTCGGTGGGGCACAATATTGAAAGGATAATTGGTTTGCACGCTTCCTGCCCTTCAGAGTAGTACTGTAATAAACGCGACGTCTGAACAAATGAAGTTGTACTCATAATGTTTTTTTTGTATGCGATGATCAGCTGTGCAAGGGGTAGCAACAATGCAATCGCTGGTTCCACGAACAGTCCCTTGCGCAACAGCCAGTACAAGGAATTGGCGGGAAAAAGGACAGGGTTCTTGGTGGAGATTTCCCGCCAATTATCGCGCCGTCAGCCGGTACATTCATCCCAGGGGGATGGCAACCTCGAAGCTGGAAAAGGGAGGCGATATCGGGCATAGCTTTGCGCATCACTGATATAAAGCATAGTACGGCCGTTGTAGGCGGATGAGCACTTCCTCACCGTTCTGCTTTGTGTGCCCTCAGATGAGACATAGCAAACGCCTAAGACTTGTTATGGGGTTTAACCATCTCGACATTTTCGCGGACTATCGTTGTTAGCGTATCTTATGCTGGTTCAAGGCATTTGCAGATTACGTAGAGTAATAGCGCTTGAGTTAACCGATCACCTGTACGGAGTAACTTACAGAAATGCAGTTTTCTCTGGTGAGCGATAATAAAGTTATGTTTTCTGTAAACTTTTGTTCCAACTTGATGACATATTAGTTGAGGCAGGGCTACTACATGTAACGTTTTGCAATGGGTTTATTCGGGGGCAAGCAACGCAGCATTCGTAAACCAAACGCGAAAAATTCAGCGTCAGAAATTCTCGTGCGTTCGTTCATTTGCACCAAAACGGCTGGATAGACGAAAATGGCGTTAGGTTATGGACTGATAACATCAGAATACACGGCTGCTGACTGCTAATAAACAGACCATAGGTTTGGAGCGTTTCGGAGTCACATAACTAAAAGGACAAAATGTCATTTGAAAGAATGCAAGGCAGAAACGGCTGTGGTAACTGGAGTACATGCGTTAATCTTACAGCTGGTGGCATGGCGCAGAATGGACCAATTAAAGTGAACGATAGAGCTCTGCGCGATTTGCGGAACGGCTAGCCAAATGGTTTATTGTTATCCGACCAATGAATGAAGAAATACGGCCACGCACAAACCAGACAAAAAAGAGTAAACTCGAAGGACACGACGAGAAGTACTAACACGACACACCACCACCCCCTATTGGCATCCGACATCATGCAGACGGATGAGGCGCCATCAAGGAGCGAGCGCTGGCATGCATCCAAACGAGCGATCGCGATGACACAACCAAAGCGAGCGGACCATGCACGGTGCTGAGAGTCGAGCAATTCATGCAAAATGCAGGCAAAGGGACGATGAGGCGACACCGAACGGACGAGCGGTGGAATGCAGCAGAACGAACGATCGTGATGGTGACATCAAAGCGAGCGGACCGTGCATGTGCTGAGAGTCGAGCAATTCGTGCAACATGCAGGCAAAGGAACAAACGACCAGGCGACACGGAACAGACGAACGGTGGAATGCAGCAGAACGAACGATCGTGGTGACATCAAAGCGAGCGGACCGTGCATGTGCTGAGAGTCGAGCAATTCGTGCAACATGCAGGCAAAGGAACAAACGACCAGGCGACACGGAACAGACGAACGGTGGAATGCAGCAGAACGAACGATCGTGGTGACATCAAAGCGAGCGGACCGTGCATGTGCTGAGAGTCGAGCAATTCGTGCAACATGCAGGCAAAGGAACAAACGACCAGGCGACACGGAACAGACGAACGGTGGAATGCAGCAGAACGAACGATCGTGGTGACATCAAAGCGAGCGGACCGTGCATGTGCTGAGAGTCGAGCAATTCGTGCAACATGCAGGCAAAGGAACAAACGACCAGGCGACACGGAACAGACGAACGGTGGAATGCAGCAGAACGAACGATCGTGATGGTGACATCAAAGCGAGCAGACCGTGCACGTGCTGTGAGTCGAGCAATTCATGCAACATGCAGGCAAAGAAACGAGCAACGGACTACGGCTATTTATAAGGGGATACGAAACGAATAACGCTAATAACGATGACAAGCATTCAGTAACAGAGATGGTCACAAAAGATACATTTCTGGTTTCTTGCGGAGACAACAAGATCAAACTAAAGACGGACTGTCTTGCAATCGTTTGGGAAGTGCCTCCTGATCTCCAATAGGATGGATGGCAGAGGCTACAGGGAAAGTGCATCGCTTTCGTCGCTCGAGCTCTCTGGGAGCCGTTGAAGGATAGGTGAATCAGCGATGTCCTATAATTCGAAAGAATTAATATCAACGCTAACTGTTGTGCACATGTCAGTAGCTGGCAGTTCTCGTTGGAGTAACTTACCTCCGGAAAAATGTAATCGTCATCAGTATGCTGTTCCACTAGCGCATCAGTGCCGCCTTCACAGTCGCTTTGTTCCCATAGCGCGTCATCTTCTGTGCCATCCAAAGCATTAGAAATGGAGCACTTCTTAAAAGACTTTATAACAGTTTCGGTCTTTACTTTGCACCATGCGTTGATGACGAACTGGCAGAGCGTTTGCAGTGATGGTGCTCGCATGCAGCCACCACGGGTGTAGTATTTTTGGCCGTTCGTCATCCACTCATTCCATTCTTCACGTAAATAATCTTTAAACGGCTTATTCAGGCATACGTCCAATGGTTGTAAAATTGACGTGAGCCCTCCAGGTATGACAGCCGTTTGCACCTTGCATTCTTTCAAATGATTCTTTATCACCTCTGTCGTGTGACTGCGAAACGAATCCCATATCAGCAGGCTGTTGTTATTAGCATGTCCAGGCCGTTTTCTCCAGATCTTATCAATCCACAATCTAACGCCAGCTTCATCCATCCAAGCGTTTTCGTGAAAATGGACAAGCGCACCATGAGGAAAATTCACGTTTGGCTTCCTTTTTCGCTTGAATATGACCATAGGTTTCAATTTCGTCCCGTCCGCCAAACAGGAAAGCACCACGGTGAAGCGCTGCTTTTCATGGCCACTGTGCCTGATTGTAACTGACTTGACTCCTTTCGAGTCAACGGTTCTGTTCCCCGGCATGTCAAAGTAAACAGGCGTTTCGTCCATGTTCCCAATACTGGATAATGCGAAGTTGTTCTGTGTCCTCATTCTGATTATTGCTCTGAAAGTAATGTCCTTTATAATGGAGTAGTAAAGAGTAAATCTTGTCTTTGCAAAGAGAATGTCTTCTTTTTATTATTCCATAGCCTCTCGTAGGAATGAGTGCAAACAGGACGAGAGCATTGCATACGAAGCTGAGATCACTGTATGTACGGGTATACATACGCTGATTTCTGCTTAATGTTGCTAGTAAACTTTTACGGAAGTGAAAGCCATTTGACAATAGGCAAGAAGAACATACCGCTGGAATTCGACGACTTTATCTTCTAAATCGCAGGGTAACCTCTGAGCGAGAGACGTTTTCTGCCGCAGGACTAGATCTTTTCGTTTCATGAATCGAGAGCACCATCCTGACGTTGCCATGAAAGTACTGCACAAGTGTCTGTTTTTTGTCGCCCATTTCACAGCTTCACGTTTTATTCCATTTCGAGTAACGGCGTAGCCCGCCTCCCTTTGCTGCATCACCCAGTCTGCGACTGCATTCTCCAGTTCTGGCCAGGATGGCATCCCAGAACGCATTGCACACTTCTTTCTAGGCATGGTTTTCAGCACGTCCTCCTTCTTCCGCCAGTCCCTCACGAGTTTCTCTGTTACTCCGAATCGTCTAGCCGCAGCAGAGTTGTTGGTTTTCTTTGCAGCATCGATGACCTTCACCTTGAAAGCAGCTTCATACTTGTTTCTCCTTACTTGGGGTTCCATTTCCATAACAGATTTGTTCGCCAATTCTCACGACCAATGACTGTGACAACGACCAACGACTGTGACAACGACAATGTAGCGACAACGCACCGTGGAATCAGGGGAAAGAAATACCTGTTCGACTCGGAGAGCCGCTTAAATAGACCACTGGATCCTTTGTTCGAGCGGAAGCGCTTGAAGTAGCTTGGAAAGCTATGTCAAGAGCTTTCGCAAAAACCATTTGCGCCAACTTCGCTACTTATCTAAACAGATCAATGGTGTTTTTGTTCGCAACGGCTGCTGACGTTTACTTGTTGCAATCAGAATCAAAACATTACTTGAATGCGTTAGTAATGGTTAGGAAAAGCTGCTCGGGTGGGTGAGCAGGCACAAGTGGCCGACATTGGTTAGAAAAAGCTGACCGTCTGGGTGAACAGGCACAAGTGGGCTGACGGTAGTACAGAAAAAAGTTATCGGTCGAGTAAAGAGCAGGCGCAAGTAAACGGACCGTAGGTTCTCGACCGGGGATCGCTGCACGTATGCGAAGTAAACGGTTGTATTATCTCGATCCGAGTGTCAGTTGGCGGTTAAAATCTCTGAATGGGATTAGAGTGCATCGGCGATATTAAATGGACGCTGTGGAGTCGATAGTGGTCGGGATAGAATCAGCGATAGGTGGGCTCAAAAGCAAACTTTGTCAGGAAAATCCGATTTACGAGACAGTTCAGCAGCGCCGACACCATCTGACTCAATTGCTTGTCCAAGGAGAGAGATTGAAAACCCTGGCCCCTTCATTGGATCATTGGGAGCAATATGCCAGACTGGGATGAAAAGTTTGCGCAGCGGATGACTTTCTTCAATAGAACTATCTATTGTTAGTCCCGTCAAACAAAGAGATGTTTTACGCGTGCAGGCGCGATCAGGTGCGCGCCAGTGTTCTTGTAAATCAGAGAACCATCTGTCGCGCACCTGACATTGATATCCGCTGCCCATCCGACCTCTTCTCTGACGATTATGATCCAGCTCACGTGAAAATCCTGGTAGAGCGCAATTGTTTACAGTGCTGAAACAGAACAAGCGCAGTCTGGCGGCACTTCTTTGTATATAAGACAGAACTGGATTACTCAACAAAGCCACTCATTCAGCAACAACTAACTCAGGGTCTCTCTTCTCATTGATCAGTTGTTGAACTATAGGCGCTAAGTTAGCGCTAATACAATGCGCACCGAAAAATGACGCAACTCGCTTATGAAAACCATGCACAGACATGCTTTTATTGTCTTACTGCAAAACAGGCAGAAAATAATTAAATGCAGATGGGAACATGCGTACAGATAGTGTACTTCTTTTACTGGTGCGCTTTTGTGCACAAAGTCAGCGTTATCACAATGACATTTTGCGTGAGGTGCTACTTCTGGCAGTTTCTGGCGCATGGAAGTTTCTACCGTTCTCTGCAATACCCTGACAGGCATGACTTGTATAATGAACTGTGAGTTCATAATGAGCCAACCTCTTCTTGTGATGATGGCTGCCACAGCAACGTTAAGGGACTTAGTTTCTGTTCGTCTACAGTGAAAGCTAACTTTATGTAATCGACTTGCCTTCCAGCCAACGTCCCTAGAAGGACTTGGCAAGCGTAATCTTAAGCCACATTTGAGCATAGTCCAGTTGCCTACAACTACTGGACACCGAGTTAAAACGGTTAAGATAGCTCAGTATTTAAACATGCCGAAACGGAGTAATCTCTTTTGTCAGCTTCTGCTTTAATTATCCCTGAGCACGTGCGCCAGGGATGGCTCCCATTCGCTTTCTTTCACAGTGCGACAGATCGTACCAGTCTACCTCCTGTTGCTCTCCTACGAACAACAGGTTCATTGTTGAGGAAAAATGACCTAAAACAGCGTTCTCGATGAGCTATTCTCCACAGCCATCTTTCCAGACCAAATCAAATCAGACAAATTCAAACAAGTCGAATTAAACCTCCGCTGCCTCAGTAGCCCTATTCTGTAAGCAGCCTCATCATGTAAGAATTGACGCAATTTCGCAACATCGATAAAGGCAACCCTGCTTGTTTGACCTTGGCACCATGTTGTTCCCACATCTCAGATGTCCCAAGTACTCAAGGTAGGGACTGCACAGGAGGGCTAGTCCTCATACGCACCAGCTTAATTACGTCACGTCCAGCTGCTGCGCATAAGAGCAATATATTTGCAGGATAGGGGGTGTACAGGAACCGAGATCACCAGAAATCTGGTTTCACTTTCCAGCTTTGGTAGGACATGAGGATCAAGAATTTCTTGATAATGGGTTCGTCAGCATGAACGGTATCATCTCCAAGAGCAGTGTTTCTCAAAGCGGGCGGTACCGACTCCGGGAGCGGCCAGAGATTCTGAGGGGACGGTGCCTCAGAATCTCTGGCCGCCCCTGGAGTCGGTACCGTCCAGAAAGGGGCACTTGAGGGGCGCTGGTGTGGCCAGGGTGTCGGTAACGCCCCATGGGACAACGGACGACTAAAGCTTGTGGACGTCTGAGACGCAAGGGTAAATGCAAATCTGATTACAAGCGCAATTCACTATCGCAAAATCGGCAGCGAATGGTTCTCAAAAGGTTTCTAAGACTGCAGGGTGAAATGAGTAAAAATTCAGAGGCTTCGAGTACACCCGATCATTTGATCGTATCGCTATATGGGCCATTCTAGCGGCAACACAGTGGAACACTGCCGCTCTACAGTTAGCAGAGAATATCTCACCCCCGCTGGAGTAGTAAGAGCAGGCAGAGGGGCGGTGGCGAGCCTGCAGCTCGAAACGGGGGTCGGTGGCCAGGGAGGGGTGGGAAACACTGTCCAAGAGTGATAGATCTAGTCGCGGCGAAGCGACAAAATCCGTAGGGGCAAGTTGTACACTTACAGTACGACTTGGGCGGAAGGATTTAAAGATTTCAGCATTTTGAACAATAAGTCATTAAAATTGCTTAATTTTAAACCTTTTTATTTTTGCAAGGACGACCAAGCTAATTGGTACATCGTACATTCACATAAGATATTAACTCTTAAGATGAATCATAACTACACTAAACTAAAATCAAGAGGTCGACCTATACGCCCGACAAAGGCAAATGATGAAAATTAGGACGCAAAATTGGGGGTCGACTTATACGCCGGTCGACTTATACGCCGGTATATACGGTATATATATATATAGTAGTTGGATCTGCAAATGTCATCGGCTGTTTGAATGAAACGGTCAACCATTAAGCAATCTTCCGGATTGTTTTCTGGCTGACGTCATTTAGTGCCATTTATGAAGTGATGCATCAGCATTTCAGTAATAGTTTATTCATTGATCAAGAAGTTCATAATATTAACAACTATTGATCACACTGCTAGATGCCGCTAATTGGCTACTTTCAGCTCAATTACAAGTCCGATCTGCTAGTTAGACAACAAAATATCATGGTACGCTCGCAGATGCAATGCACTTTAATGGTGCAAGAATTAAACGCTGTTCTGCTTATAACGAATGTCACATGTAATCTATGCCGCAAACACTGTCGAACAAGCCATACCAAACTGCTGCAACACGCTGCTTAATTCTGGTTGCCCTTTTCGGCAAAACTTCACCACCAGAGGAAGACCAATACTTAGAGCTGTCCGAAAACGAGCACTCGCAAACAAGAGCGCTCAAAATGGAAATTGAGCATGCTGGGAAAACCGTAAGATTCCGTATGCACAATTACCGCACGTTATTATGAGCAAATGAGCGACAGGGGGTTTCTGTGCAGCAGAATACGCATAATTACAGTTGTAATTGTAGATTTACTTGAGAGATTGATGACTCTGGGAGACAAAATAGCCAACTTTTAAATTGAAATGATATTTACCTGTATTCCGTAGCACGGAAGTGATAGAATAATAAGTAGCCAACTCATGTACGCGGTTTAATTATACCGATGCTCTTATTTAGTTTGAAGTTTCGTCGCTGTCTCTGCAGTAGTACTGGTGACCATATGCCAATATATGAGTTCAAATTCAAACCACCCGCCGTACTTCCAGAGACATTCAATACTACCCCAAGCAGAGATCCAGGGTTCGGCTAAATGTTGAATGGTTAAATGCGAACACTCCGGCTGAGTGGCCAATAAATTAGGACCAAAGACTTTAATTCATTTTACATTTATATAGTGCATTACGCGGTGAAGGACCATAGTTTTTCTTTTGCTACAATGCGTAACAAATTTTTATATAACTGTCCTTAAAGATCAATCCGAATGTTAAAGCTCCATTTGGTAGCAAACGTTAAGAATGTGCAAACAACTTCACTATTTTCCAAGGTGAAATGGCCAGCGCCTTTTTGTTCGTCGAATTAATAAATCAGGTACTTCATATTAATATTAGCAAACCGTGATATTTATAATCGGCAGTCGTTACCATTCCCTGAGGACAGGTGGGGAAACAACCGAAACCTTTATGACATCTTTTATTTTGATAAAGATGCGATCAGGAACGGGAGAGTTCCCGCGACACGCAGAAACTTTGCAAAATCAGGTACTCTTTCGCAAACTTTCGTTATGGCTTTCAGTATGTCTAACTGGTGGTCTACAGTAACAGGACGTTTGAAACACTAATCTGGCATTTCAGTATTAGAATCGCAAAGATAATCTTTGCACGCAAAAGTGTGCGAACTTACTCTCCCGATTGAGTATGGTGAGTGAAATGCGTTGATTACTTTCTTTCTGCATAAAGAATGAAGGCCTTTGCAAACCGCTGAGGACGGAACTAGGCTGTTCCCAAAGCTGTGGTAAAAATTGTATCGCTCGCAGTTTTTTGCCGCCGTCTATTTCTTACTAATAAGCTCGCCCATCTGCCACAGGTGAGGCTTGCTTACATGTGATTACAGACATCGCGAGCAAGACCGAACGGATAGTCAACCGTCTTTGTTGAACAATAATACTTCCACCCGTTACAATGAAACCCGTATTCAACATAAAGAATGTGCATTAGAATTGCCTCTTATCAATGGAGGATTTCCTCAGAACGAACAGCGCCCATATTTTACGGTTCCAACGGAAAGTTAGTGCAAATATT
This sequence comes from Trichuris muris, assembly GCA_000612645.2. Taxonomy (NCBI): domain Eukaryota; kingdom Metazoa; phylum Nematoda; class Enoplea; order Trichinellida; family Trichuridae; genus Trichuris; species Trichuris muris. Next base: position 1,397 of record CBXJ02000139.1, on the reverse strand, counting down.
AATATTATTGTAGCATTGCGTCACCGTTGACAGTTATTTCCATATCATCCTGAAGGCACAGTATCGGCATTTCAGAAGATGTAGGCTCCCTAAACAAAAATGCTAACGATGAGAGCATGACAGCCTGCGCATGGTGATGAAATACGGTCCTCGTAGTGTGTATTACATATTATTCAATGCAACAATTTCCAATAAATATAATGCGAAACAATAGTTGATTAATTCCAAAAGCACAATTTTAAATTACCAGACAAAACTGGAATTCACATGCTAAAAAATCAACACGCCATGCAATCTTGGCATCGCACTTTTATTAATTCTTATTTCTCCTCGAGCCAAGTTGCTTTGCTGCTTCTGGATTCGCGCAAATACAGCTCCTTTCAAAGGGTTGACATTGCTTATTCATTTGAAACGATTTGCGCAGTCTGAGTCAATCGTCAGGGCAACTGCTACCGTAATGCAATGTCATAGGAATGAGCTTGCATAACCGGCAGACAAAACTCATTACGAGTTCTTGAATTCGCAGAGAACAATTAGCAGCATCTTCGTGAGTTGCAGCAGAATGTTTTGCCTTGGAAAGATCTGTTAATGGAAATACGACATTTCAAAGTTCAACCCAGCTGGGAACATTCGTTCAGCAGGCGCAGCACCGTCAAATTGTGCTCACTGTTTCGTCTGTTTTATATTCAGAAATGCAACAGGTCATGATAGTCGAGTTCGGTTATGATTAATTCAAACGAACATTACCGGTAAGTGAAGTGCTCATAAAATGGTAACGGCTTTCTGGCCAGGGATAAGCACCGAATAAGCAAGTCCAACTTGACCAAGTACCTCCTGCAATAGGTGCACTTCCGCGCATTGCTTTTCCACATCACAAGTTCGTGTAAACCGAAATTGCCCCACCATCTAAACAGCGTTAGATAGAGGAACAACTGAGAAGTCACTAGGTTGAGTCACTGCCATTTCAAGATTTATTTAAATTTTACATATGACATTTTCGGAAATCAACCTCTCACATCATCGACACCGTAAGAGGAAGGAAAAGAAAGTAAGATTAAGCGATCCAGGGCGTTAGGATGAGTTCATTCTAAAGAATACGCAATAATAATAATAATAATAATAATAATAATATTTATTATTATTATAATTATAAATTACTTACGGAATATTTCAACCCGTTGATAAAAAAGCAGAGTTTATTTGCGTAGAAATTGGGCTTTCAACAGATCTGGCACCTCACGTGACCAAGGATTGGACAAAGCAATGGTTAACCCAAGTTCCTTTCCTTTAAGCATTAACCAAAAACGGGTACTGACGAAAGGGTTGAACTTCGTCCCTACCCCTGTGGCTCCTCCGTCGCTTGACCTTATCGCGGGTGTGGAAACAGTTTATCATCG
>CBXJ02000137.1:0-15283 GCA_000612645.2 Trichuris muris | reverse complement strand
GCTCCGACTTGGACGGCGACGAGTACTTGGCCTTTTGGGATCCGGATTTGATGTTCACAAAAAATCACAAGCCCTTGTCGTTCGAAAAGCCGGCATTAACGAATTACGATGGAGAAATCACCATCGGCGCAATGGTCAACTTTTTCGTAATGTATATGTGCTCCGATTCGATCGGCAATATTGCCACAGCCCATTTGGTTGCTTCGGACAGGCTTGGTATTTTTTCGGAAGTGCCCATGGGTTTGGCGAAAAAGCATTCAATGGCTGTGGACTTTCCCAAAACTGGTGTCGTGCCGGACAATTTGACCGAAGAGGAAAAAATTGTTCAATATCCGGATTACCTTTCGTTCGGTCGATTTCCTACGTACAAAAGCAAATGGCTTCCGGGACCAATGACGCGGCGTGTGCGGTCAGTTGTCGACATAATTGACCAAAACTATGTGCGTGTTTGCAAAGTGTCAGTTGACGCTGACATGAGCTACGGTGTTTGGAACGATTTCAAGGCAGGCGCCACGGTCACTTACAAGTACTACAGGCAGCAGCTGTTTTCGCTGCTGTCAGAATACGGCATTGCCAGCGAATTTCAGTTGTTCTCCGGTCATTTCACGGACTGCAAAGGTCGCTTGGCGAAAGGCGAACGGGATGACTACAGTCTCTTCACAACGGAGAGGATAGTACGAATTCGGCTCAAGGGATTGATTGCCAAATTTCGAAATTGGTTTGCCAGGGAATTCAAAGTGGCCTATTCAGAGTTGGCGACCAACGAAAGGGCTCTGTCGAAAGCAAGCGCATGGTACATGGTTGCTTATGGTGACAACGAGGCGATCCACTCGCGATCCGCGTTCAGCTTTGCTTGGCTTGTTTGGGATCTGTTGGCTGTAGTTAAGGAGCGACGTCCGGCCAATGTGAAGATCCACGGCAACCCCATGATGAGTCACCTTGAACGGCTAATCGAGACAGCAACGTCAGAGAGCAACTGCGCCTCAATTAGCAAGTTAATGATGTGTGCAGCTAACTCAGATTATAATACCGGTATGAAGCAAGTATTATGCGTCTACCTTAATTGGTGTCTTCGAAGCGGTTTTGCGGGTCCGGACAACCTTTCCAACTTTGCTGATATTTTTGCCAAATTCATGGAGCACCTGAAGAGCTCTTCCCACGTTGTACCCTTCGAAGTGGACAATTCTGTTTCGGACGAAAAGTTGGTTATCCATACAAAAAGCAGAGCGGAACTGCTTATGGACCTTTTCAAGTACTTGGGCACAGGGAACAGCCGGGCGTCCAACGGCAGTACAAAGAAAACAACCACGTTTCCGCTGCTTTGGTTGACGCAGCGTTCAAGGCGTATCACAAGGCGGCGCTGTCTGGAAATTTTTCCAGCTTCTACTTGGAGAAACCTTGGAAAATGGACTGGGACGTCAAAGAGATGGAACCAATGACCTTCCTTCCGCCGGAGGAATACACATCGTCAGCTAAGGCAAGGTACATGTACAACAGGTTGAAAGAATGGTCCGGAGTGATTGAGTTGGCCTACAGGCACAAAGGGTACGGTTATTTTATCGTCAGCGCGATTGGTAGCTTAAGTGCCCGTTCTCGTTTGTACGAGTTGCTCGTCTGCGAGGACCTGGAATCAGCTTTACGTCACGATGTGTGCCCTCTATAAGATTTCCACAACCAAAGGCATTGTCATTGTTTAATGATAGTTGTATATTGTATTGCTGCATTAATAAAAGAATTATGAATATGGGCGTTCAATTTTGGCACGGCGCTGGCCGAATATAATGAGGAATGGAAGGCCAACTTCACCAATAACGAAACCTCATGGTAGGAGCACGATTGTCGCTCGCGGAACACGGCAGTTCACTGCGCGAGTTTCACCGCGGGGACAGTCTCGACTGTCAGGCGTGTCGCCACAGCCGATTACCTCTCCTTTCGCGGCCAATCTCCTTATTTGACGGTTCGTCTCCCATGGACACATCTTTTCTCCAACTTTCTGGTCTCTGTTCCATGCATTCCGATGGCGACGCTTGCAATTTCCGCGGCTTAAATCTAACCTATGAGCTATCTTATTCGACCACGCTGCTCCTTTACCAGTCTTTCTCCCAACCTAACGGCTCATCTCCGATGTCCTTGCTCCCACTTTCGGGTCTCTGCTCCATGCTTTCACATGGAACCGCGGGTAATTTCCGCATCTTAACTCCAACTTATCCGATCACGCTGCTTCTTTCCCAAATGTCGCTTCTTTCTGCCCATCAAGCGGCTCATCTCCGTCTACTTGTCCTTGCTCCCACCTTCGGGTCTCTGCTCCATGTTTCCTCACGGCGCCGCGTGCAATTTCCGCGGCTTGGCTTCAAGTTACAGCCTACCTTATCTGACAACGACTCCTATTTTCAGGCACTTTGGCTTATCGCCAATCCTGACGGCTTAACACCCTCTACTTTCCTTTTCTCCAATCCAAATATTTCTGCTCCATATTCCTTGACGCGGAGCCACGTGCAATGACCAAGGAATAGCACCAACTTGCACGGCAGCTTATCGAGTCGCAACACTTGTTTGCAGGTTTCGCGGCCTTCTCCACATTTAATACTCGATTAGATCAAACCATCCAAACCGGATACTCCGCGCCGTTCGCATTATTGATCTTATCTTCATACGCATTCTCCCTGCGATAAACGAGCAGGGGCCGAATTTAATCAGTCCTATAACACGGTTTTGCTACGTTGCTGGTCTACTGAGGCGCACTACGTGACCTCCATTAAACCGCACATGCAAACAAAGGCTGATCAGAACGAATTATAAATACAGGTATTGCTAGTTTAACGTGGTTTCGTTTAACGTCGCTCATGGAGAATACGGACAAGGTACAAAAGACACCCAGGTTCTGTGTACAAAGCGTTGCATGCTGCAAGTGATAGGTTAGGCGTTGTTGTCAGTTTGGTTCTATCGTCTTCGTATTTGATCGTCATTGTAGTACCAGGGGCCTATTGTCAAATATTATTTTGTGGACTCTTACTGCTAGATTTTGCTTCATTGCCATGAGTGCCAAACGTGCGCTACGTGCCCATGAGCTGTGCGCCCCAAAAACGGAACGAACGAAGGTGAATTTAGTGATGAAAGTCGAAATTGTAAAGGGATTTGCCAATGGACAGCGAAGTGTGGATATTTGCAAACGCTGTTGGCTTACGGCCAGCTACTGTAAGAAAAATTCGTAGTAGCGCTGCGAAGATTGAAGTTCACGCCCAAATGGTGAAGTCTGTTCAAGCTAACATGTAAACTCGGAACAGAAGTAGGATAATGGAAGAAATGGAAAGGCTTTTAAGCATCAGGATAGACGACATGCATCAGCGCAATTCTTCATGTTCGTTAATAGGCATACAAGCTAAAAGCTTTAAGTTTATTTCAAGATCTAAGGAAAAAGCTTAAGCCTACTGGTAAATGCTAAACTTTTCCGGCAAGTCGTGGCTGCTTTGAACGTTGTAAGACTCCTTCAGGACTCCATAACACAAAAATAATTGGTGAAAGCGCAAGTGCCGACAAAACAGTTGCTGCTGCTTTTCCAGCTTTCCTAAAGAAGACCATACACGAGAGGGAATATACACCGTAGCAAACTATTAACGTAGATGAGACGTGTCTTTTGCAAGGGCACAAATGCTACAGGGAATTATACGAACAGAAGAAAAAACGTCTGCGGCAACAGACATTGGACAGCCTGTTGAATGCCGCGGGAGGTCAGGGAACAAGTTCGCCAAAATTTCGTTAAACTCGACTCGACAAACTGCCGGGCAAGTTGGAGCTATTGCTTGGACATTGCACGTGGCTCCGTGAAGGAATATGGAGCAGAAATATTGGGATTGGAGAATGGGTTAGTAAAGGGTGTTAAGCCGTCAGAACTGGAGATAAGCCTTAGGGTATGGAAATAAGTGTCGTTGTCAGATAAAGTAGGTTGTAACTTGTGTAGTAAAAAAGGATTCCCGCAGTGGGCTGCCGCTCCCCACGTTTGTGATAGCTGTCACCGGGAACATCGCCGAAAGCGTCAACTGGGTGCGCCTTCGACGGCATCATCCATCACCAGTTGACCACCCGGTGAGAGATGCAACTGCAAGGACAACTCGCCTGGCGTGACGTCGACGATTTGCGGCAGTAGCGACTTATCGCGGAAACAGGGCCACGGATAAGCTGCAAGGATTCGCTCCAAGTCAACAAGCTAACTTGCCCAACAGCAACTGTTTGCATCCAATTTCAAGGTGTAGATCTCATTTTCGAGTCTGTGCCCCCAGTTCTGAAGTTAAGACCCCTACCTGGAGGCCACTTTATTCAGTTGCGGCCTTCGATCCCATTAACTAAGCTTTTCCCCTCTTGCGAAATTGTTTTTCCAAAGGGGAGACTTAGTTTGCGATGCTATCCTGCTGATTTCCTAATAATATTCCGTTGCAAATTGCGCAAAATGTGCATTTTACTTCGAAAGCGTGGTAATATTAAGCCCTAACACGAACACGTAGAAATAAACAAATATGAAGGCACAAGAAAGTAATACAAACAAGTTCAGCTCAACGTTAGGAGCTACTGGGCGTAGAAATTCGGTCTTTGGTCCGCTGCGTCATCGCTGAAGGACCTTCAGAATTCTTTCCGTTGATCCCGCCATCCTTTCAATCGGCCTGACGTGCTTTAGGAACGCCCGTCGAACCTCGACCGATTACCTGCGGTGTCGCCACCGCTCATGTAATCTTCCTTTCTCGGCGAATGATCTGCTTCATCGCGTGGCTACTGGACAAATGCGTCAGCATGTCAGCAGAGATTCCTTGCAACGCCTCTTTGAGGACCAACGCTGGAGTCTTCCTCTCCTCTTTCGCCGCTGTTACATAGTGTAGTAACTTCCACGCGGATTGCATTGCTGTCGAAGGTATGTTGATACACATGTTTGAGTACCTCAACAGTAGAAACAAACGTGTGGATTCTCGCACTACATTTATCGTCCCATTACTGTTTATCCTCTCAAAGTCGAACATTTATCCAGCGTGGACGTATCTCTCATGGTCCCATTCCAACACCAAAATATATATTTAGAGTTGAAACGATGTTGGTTGGTTCTGGTTGTTGGAGGGGAGAGCTCGGCCGCGTCGCTCGTCTCTCGAAAACTGGCACAGTCGTTTATTGGGGCGAACCTTCGTGGCACAACGTACAAAATCTGCGGATAACAACACGACGATTCAGCAAGGACAGTCCCTCAGACGCTCTGTCCGGGTTGTTTTTGCGTGCCCTTTTTATCCTTTCGGTCGTGGGCTGCAGGTGTGCTGCCCCCAAAGGAATAGCAGCCCCTGGCGCGCTAATTTGGGCATCGACCCGAAAGAGATTAGTGCCACACTCCTAGAACTACAGGCAGCCGCAGGTGGTCGGCTGGCTGGGATTAGTGCCACCAGGCCGCGCCTTGGTGCTAAGGCACGCATCGACCTGCATGGGGGATTAACGGCACTATTGTACAATCGACGGCAGGTTGGCTCAGTGGTTCGCGTTGACCTGGACGAGGGATTACCGTCGGTCTTACGCAGTCGACTACAAGCGTGGGATCCACAAAGATGCCGACGCGTTCCTCCCGGAAATTGCTCTCCCCCAGTCGTCCACAAAGGAGCCGACGCCTTCTCTATAAAAGATAGTTCAAAGATTGGCTCGAGTGATAGCCAAAAGAACAGCTCAAGCATCACTGGAATTTTACGCCAATGCAACGCCAAGTCGTTGGTGCTCGTGAATCTGAGCTTTATAACAATACCCTTGTTCCGGACAATTGCGAAGCCCCATGGGATTGAACCTGAGCAGCAGTATTACTGTCGAAAGGGGGTTGGCGTGCGCGATTCCTATTGGTCATCCCGACCACGTTGTGTTGTGATCGCGATTGTTTGTGGGACTTTGGCTGTGCTAGCGAGGTCGAAGTAAACGGTTTAACGCGCTTTGCGTCCTCACGCAGAAACTAGGTAGTTTGCTGTCGTGAACAACCCTATAACTGAACATCAACACGCAACCAATGATTGACCAGTAAGCTGAAAAAGTAGGGTAAGGAACAATTTGATGCAGGTAAAGTTGTTAGCGAAAAGATTAATTAGCTCGTCCAAGTTGACACAGGGCATACTTTACGCAGAGGTCAACTTCCCCTGCTCCAATACGACCATGCGTCAATCTGTCCGTATTCGGGAAAAGTGCAATTGCAAAGACCTACAAACTTTATGAAAAGTGGGGTCAGGGATCCGATCTGCCCCACAATATTACTGTAGCGGACGACGAAGTAAGAAAATGCAGGTTATTTCATCCGACACCATGACGTCATTAACGTAAACACAATTTCGATAGCATCGTTTCTTAACTGGAAGCCTCGTGGGCAGCGGGAAAGCCTGCGCACTGAAAGGAGCCTCATAAACGGAAGCAGCTGCTCACATATGACGCGCGATACGTTTTCCCGTGGTCTAATGCAGTTTAGTGCACCGGAATATAAGCCGCATGCTTACGTTGACTTGTTCCGTAGCGTAATTTGAAGGGTTAGCGCAGCCAGAAGGGCAATTGGAGGGCAGATCGGATCCCCGCGTCATATGTAAGCAACTGCTTCCGTTTATGAGGCTCCTTTCAGTGTGCAGGCTTTCCCGCTGCCCGCGAGGCTTCCAGTTACGAAACGATGCTATCGAAATTGTGTTTACGTTAATGACGTCATGGTGTCGGATGAAATAACCTGCATTTTCTTACTTTGTCGTCCGCTACAGTAATATTGTGGGGCAGATCGGATCCCTGACCCGAAAAGTGTAATAGCAAAGAAGCCAATTGCCGGCAAGAGATCGTTTCAAAAGAAACGAAACACCATGTGCCCATTGTCAAGCAAATGAAAAGGTCTGGCGTCAAATATGCCACTTCTACAGTACACTGAACATGCACGTCATAGTGCGCAAGTTACTGGCTGTAGCTATGCCTAATCCTAAACCCAAAGCAGGGGGTTTAGGATAACGCTGCGATCATAGTTGGTCATCGTAGAGTAGAAGGGGCAGATTCGGCACCTGTGCTTGAAATTTAAAACGTTAATTTTTGAAGGAAACTTTGCGAGGACGCTTTTCCTCATCGATTTTAACGAGAAACTAACGAAGTGCATTTTGGGGCGAAAAATTAAATTAACCTTTCATCGTTCCGGCCATTGGGGTTAAGAAGAAACTATTCAGTTAGCTAATATTTTACACTATCGTAAGAGGAAATCACAATTTTAGCGTGCTTTAAACGCAGTGCTTTCAGCGTCAGAAAGCTACAAGCTTAAAGAAGTTCAGGATAGTCGAGGGTACTGTCAGGAAGCATTTAGTGCGCGCGGTTTGTTAGGATGGTAGGCTGTGTTTTACGTGTTCAACTACTCTAGGAGTGATTGGATGCAATTCTAGGATAATAACACAGAAGAGCAAAAAGACAATCAGCCAAGTAAATCTGGTGTTCATCTGATCACGGTTGTGGACAGTACCACAGGATCCAACGTGCGTCTGAAGGTTTGTCATGATACGCCTATGGAAAAAGTGTTCCAAAGCTTTTGCGGGAGGATGAACCGCAACATTTCCGAGGTGCGATTCATGTACCATTCGAAAAGGGTCAACGCAGGAGAAACTGCGGCTTCTCTCGGATTGGGCGACGAGGCGGAATTCACGGCAACCCAAATGCAGCTGGGTGGTTGATTATTCACACTAAGCATGGTACATCGGTTGTACGCTTTTTTCTTCGATGTGTTTTTCTTTATGAACATTTCGCTTCTCTCAGTAATCAATAATTAATACTGTGCAATGTCGGAACTTTTTCCGTCTGCCGGCGGCAGCGCATTGCTTTGACCAGCTGCAAGCGCAGATTGTATTACTTCTTGTGTATAGCTGCTGAATTTTTAGGGACAAACTAATTTATCATTCTTTTCCATTTTGCTCAACGTTTAAACTCCACAAGGAGTCAGCAGAGAACAGCAAAGAGATCGCAACTTAACCTTTTGCTAGCAGCTAGTTTTGCCATCTAGCACATTATAGAATGAATAACTGTTTTGGTTTCACCCCTTGTTAGCATTTGCTCATAAAACGTATTGCCGTCAGGATCGCGAAAGGGACGTTCTTGCCCTTACAGAATTTTGCGGGACGCTGAGGTGATGCTGAACTGTTTATACAATTAAATTACACTAATCTGGCGTACCGCTAAAACGGCATGCTCAGTAAGTCGGGAAATTTTCGCCGGGCAAAAGTGTGGTATAGGCGATCAATAAATAAAAAACCTGTCGTGAGTTTACTGTATTCCATGAACTTGCATATCGTAGCCTATGATTACCAAGTTGAGGTACTTATTATGTTCGCACCGCTTAGCAATCTTTAACTACCAGCCACACGAAACCATGCACGGACAGCTACCGTACGTGTCCGCAGGTTCTCCACGTACACTACAGTACTGCTTCCGTGCCATTGCAACGTCATTTGATGACTTTTACGACTTTGCATGCCATGTTGATCACGAAAAGACCGAATTACACCTAACTGGAGACCTTACAGCTTATATTCGCAAAACCGGCTAAAACTTGTACCCAAAGACTTAACGTGTGAAACTCCGATGCCATCGACTTGTGCTTATTCGCATTTGCTCTCAACAATGTTTTACACGTCACCAGTTCATGGCGTGTAAAACGAAGATGGTAATGCTGAATACCCTTACGTAGTGCCATGATTCAGTTTGATTCTGTACTTCAAGTATCCGCTTTGGAAGTAGCTGTCGTTAACTTCCCGCCTGTAGTCAACAAAACTGCTGCACCTGCTCTTCGACAAAGTTCATTCTTCTCATATAGTCTCCACTGAATTTATGAAAACCAACTTATGCTGACTTTATGTGGCGGTGCCGGTCAGTGCTTCAGTTACCCGCTGAGCAAGATGCGAAGATGCTCAGCTGGAGGGATGGCCTCATCAGCCACGTGAGCGTGACCCAATGGGAGGTCACAGTAGAATAGGGAATGCGACCTATTCTTGAGGCGCGAACCCATTTAAGGGTCGCGGTCCGCATTACGTATCCTCCAGCTGTGCAGCCCCCATGCCTGCCCTATAAAACAATGCTGTCTGGGATCATGATGGTCATTGCTTATTACTTTGCGTTATCGTATACTGTTGTCCTCTCCCTTCAATAAACTTTGTTATCCGTTCCCGGTGAGGCGTTCACTCTCACTCTCTCTTGTTACACTTTAGAACCATCACAGAAGTAAGATGAAACAACAAGCAGTATGTCCTGATCACAGAGCCGGTAATCCGGCCCCACTGAAACCCTGATTACTCCGTATTAGAGGTATTTAACTCTACTTTGCAAGGGCCAATGTTCTCATACAAGAAGTAAGCATTTCAATTTGAACAGTTCAGAAGATCACAAAGGATATCGTGATTACTGCAGCTGGCCAACAGCTAATCAATCATATTGTAATGGAGCGCCACCATTGGGCCTGGTCGCTCTTGTATTAGTGGGCGGTGAATAAACGTTTGGCACAGCCTCAGTGTACTGCCTGCTTTCCGCGCGGTGGAGCAACTCATTCGCACCTGCTCCTTACAATACGAAATGATGGAATTGCCATTCCGAAACGGACTGTAGCTCGTTGATGCGATGTACTGATTGCGTGAGTGATTCCCAAAAGAGGACCTAACCAATGACTGGCAGTAAGGCTTCTTTACTGGTAAACGCAAACAGTGAGAATCAAAGCTTCTTCGGAATAGCCTAGGTCCGTCGTCAGCGATAGGGGAAGACCTTCGCCATCGAAAGTGGTAAGCATAAAAATATTTATCTAATGAACAAAGTTCTAAATGGCATTTCCAGAACTAAGCTGGCAATCTATGGAATGCCGTCATTTTCCAATTGGCCAGATTGCCACCACGAAGAAGGTTCACGGACGGTCATTACAATGCGCCGACCAACGATGTGTTGCGGAAATATCCCGTGCTTAAAGGCCGCTCGAACGTTTCCGCTAAAGCAGCATAGCGAACGTCGTTTCAAGGGTACGTAAAGCAAGGTATTTGTCGTGTCTTCAAGAAATGACAGCACGGTATCAGACAGAAGATTGCAAGTTACAATTCTGTCTCCCCACAGCCAGCAATCGTCCTTGTGAAAGTCGATCCACGATCCTCTGGAACTGTCGTAATCCAAATTGGTCAGCTCGACGGGAACAAATCCACTTAAGGCTTCGACCTTTGTTAATCGTTGGAACAAAAATTCTGCATACTCAGGAAGCTGCCGTAGAGCGGGCTTAACCTTTCGCTTTTTGAAATTAGCTCGCGGACCGTAGTCCTGCTTTCTACGACCCGACTGTGATGACTGCCAACCGACGGAATCCATAGTCGATTGAAGGTCAGCCTCTTCCTCTTTGCTAATAAAATTTTCCATCAAGAAAACTGAATCGATCGGAAGGTTTGTCAAGTTTGGACAATGATCATGAGCCTCTTCATGAAAGGTTAACAACTCGGCAACCGAGTAAACCCTCGAAGCCAATAAGTGAGCAATATTAGCGCATTTTGCACAGAGAACGAAAGCTTTATGCGTTTCGAATTGAAACGGCTCCGTATGCAGTTTCTGCACACGATCGGAATGTTGACAGAGCAGACAGCTACGGATTCCTTTACACGCGCAGATTTGATCACTACGGGCCATCTGAAAGGCAAGATTCTATTCGCTAAAAGATATCCTAAAAGTTGGGAACAACAAATTGGTGTAGATGATATGAAAGAAGGACAGTAACAATATCGTTACTGTACGCACGTGTCCATTAAAAGACCTTTCAACCATCACTTGTTTGGTTTCTACATGGCATCACTGATACAGTTTATATATCACACAACGAGCTACAATCTGTCTCAAAAAGACCAATCCATCATGCGAGAGCTCGTTACAAGCAACCCAATTTTCAACATGAGTCGATGAGTACGAAAGCAGAACGCACAGGAAGTTCGGTTAACACAATGAAATTTATTAAAAACTGTGTAATGCAAATATCCGAAACGTACAGATTTAAGTTATATACGCATCAGACGGATGCCCGGCAGACTGCAACGTCCGCGAGTTCGTCGACTGATGCTGGCTGTCCTCTTCCCTGATACCTAAGCTTAGACCTAAACACAACCGATCTTTCCTGTGCGCTCTGCTCTCATACTCGTCGACTGATGATGGCTATCGTTTTCGCGATTCCTGTTACTCTCCTGATGAACAGGCATCTCTAACGAGCACGTCCTAAATGGCAAAGCTAGGGAAGGTAATCACGCGGCGCCCATGTCGGCGCTACACCTGCCAATATTGATCGATTACGTAAACAGGACAAGGTTACCATGGGTGTTGTTGTTTGCGGGAGAAATTGTAAAAGACCCAAACATACAAATAAAAGGTTCGTGTCTTGCTTCTAAACTTAATCAGACAACAATCTTACACAGGAAGCTCGAGAAGCTGTACTGTTCGCGCGGCTGGGAGTTCAAACGGTCCTGTCAAAATGACTGAACTAACCATACCAATAATAATATGGATAAAATTGTCGTTAACCTTAGTTCTAAAACCTTAAGCAACGCCGACAAAGTCGTGTTATCTAAAGGCTAAATTTCGTACCGATCCTAAAGACCCGCCAATGCTAGATATCATCTCATCTATTGAACATAGCCTTTCCAATGTCGAACCTAAGACAGCGGCAGAAATCAAGGGTTCAGTGTCAAGTCTACTTTTGCATGCACACCCCAGGGCACTTCCCAATCTCACACTGTTTGAGCGTAACATTCTTAAAGACCTTAAATCTCGTAAGGATATATTGATTACTAAAGCTGATAAAGGTAACGTAGTCGTGATTTTAGACCAAAGCGTATACGCTGACAAAATAAACGAACTCTTAAGCAACAGCGTTTATCGCCCCATCGCGCACGATCCCACATCGATTCTAAAAAGGAAACTGCTTGGACTATTGGACTGCTTTGTAAAGGAAACACAAGACCCGACACTTTCAAAATTAAACTACTTTACTACACGTGCAATAGTAAATGCCCAGAATTATACGGGCTTCCTAAAATTCATAAACCAGGGGTCCCTCTCAGACCGGTAGTTTCGAGCATTAATAGTTTAACGTCCAAACTTTCCGCTTACTTAAAGAATATCATAAAACCACAAACGGGAAATCGCGAACCGCATGTCAAAAATTGTAAACAGTTCGTTAACGAGATAAAAACTGCACAATTACATAGTTCAGATGTTATGGTTAGTTATTATGTTAAGGATCTCTTTACTTGTATACTGGTCACATATACAATTGATATTCTAAAAGGTCTACTGGAATCTGACAGTAATCTGCACGAAAGAACCAAACTAAAATCGTTTCATGTCACTAAACTTGTCTCCTTTTGCATGCGGGAAGGAAACCACTTCAGGTTCCAGGATGGGTTTTTCACACAAAAAGAGGGGGCTCCCATGGGCAGCCCGCTCTCGCCCGTTCTTGCTGAAGTTTTCATGGAACAACTCGAAGAAAAGGCTTTTAGCACGTGCGAGAACGGGTGGGCACCACCCTTTTTCAAAAGATATGTAGACGATATATTAGCAATAATCAGAGCAGGCAGTGAAGAACCCTTCCTGGAACACTTAAATTCCCTCTTTCGTAGTAACATTAAACTTACCATGCAAAAAGAATGTAATAATAAATTGCCATTCTTGGACGTTCTAGTCATTAAAAAAGGTAATGTGATCAACACAACCGTGTACGGAAACCAACTAATTCGGACCGGTTATTGCATTTTTCTTCCCACCATCCCATTGCAGTTAAACGTTGTATAGTAATCGGTATGGTGAACCGCGCACTTGACGTATGCGACCGGGCGTATCTACATTCCGAACTTAAATACATTTGCGCAACGTTAATTTCGAATGGCTATCCAAAACACTTTGTTGACTCCATTATACAACGTAGGTTACTTAAAACATCCATAAACCCACCGGTGTCCGCCTCGTTACCTAAACCCGGTGTTATACGTTCCTTACTATAATGGCTTGGAGGAGCGCCTTAAACGGTTGGGCCACGCTTTAAACTTTAATGTTCGGTTTAAAAGCTTCAACAATCTCCGTTCACTGTTGCGAAGTGATAAGATCAAAGTTCCATTGGATAAGAGGCCGGGCGTCGTTTATGAAATCAAGTGTGGTTGCCACGCCTCCTACATAGGAGAAACGGGCAAACCTTTACTTGATAGATTTCATGAATACACGGCTGCGCTGGCCCGATACAAGAACGCGGAACAAAGACTCAATGGTCTACCAGCGCAACGCCGTGGACGACCCCAAACCCGCGATCCAACCAAGATCATGGATGAGGCAATGAAGGCTTCCGCGTTTGTGGAGCATGGCTCCACATGCCCACTCGATGTGCAACCGCGCATTGTCTGCCGTGAAGAGCGTTTCTACCTGCGGCGGATCAAAGAAACCTTACATATAAGACATAATGCGTTGATGAATCGCGATAGGGGTACACAAGTCAACGAGGTTTGGAATGCTATTGTCAATAAAAGCAGGTGTTGCATCCTACCGCACTGACGTGTCCCTACCCCGACCCTTTGTCTCGCGATCTCTATTTAACCTGGCCACGGATTCAACACTTTCTCTTGCTCGCTGAGGAGGAAACTCGAGCGTTCCTAAATATCCGAGAGAAAAACTGTACGTTGTTCTCTGACCGTGTCTTCTGATAACTACTCTCATCCATCCGTTGGTAGGGAGACCGTGTCAGCTTACTTATAGATCCATCCACGTACAAAGCAACGGGAAAAATCCGTGAAAACACAACAGCATGAAGATCCATGGTCCCGTTAAAAGACACCCTGTCTTCCGACCTTGTTTAGAGATGTTTAATTGGCTTTTATCAGGTGAGTTGTTTCCGTAGCGTTCAGAACTTCTGGCACCCTTTATTTAAGGGTAAAGTTAGACAGTAGAAAGTTAGAAACCCCTAACGATTAACAACAACAGAGCAGGCAAGCTACTCGCAGGCTTAGGCAAACGGTTTGAAGACTGCTCCGTAATTTGAAGTTCTAAACTTTCCTAGCCTATTCTTGTTTCATCCCAAATGTTTCAGCGAAGGTTGAAGTTCATTTATACCTTTTTAATTGCTACAGACCATATACCGCAAAACTGCGCTGCATTAAGTTGATGTTTGTCCACGCTTTCGCTGGCCACCGCTCGTCCACGACGAACTGTGCCTTACGCAGGATGAGAACTGCTTCTTTAATTTGCTTACTGCTATTGAGGTTTTGGAACACAAAGCAAATGGACATCTTTAATCGCATAAAATTCGTACAATGATAACCATGGTGTACGACCGCGAACGTTTTATTAGCCCAGCATACGACCACGTTTGCTTCGAGCACCTTCAAGTGACCGGTCCCTATATTTTATAACAGGACAGAAAAGCAGACTACTAAACTGGTCAGTGCGTATTCCATAAGACTTACACATTAAGAATTGATAAATCGCTTAATACTGAGCGAGTTAGAAAGCCTTTTCAAAATATGATTTCATTGTACGGTAAGCACTATAAAATTTACATAGTAATCTTCGTCTCGGCAACATTGGTTGAAAGCGCTCAGGACGCACATTAACTTATGAACCTCCCTGTACAAACAATTTCATCATTGCGTATGCAATGCACTCTTGCAAGACTTGCTCACGCATATGCGGCGTTGCCAATCACAAGCAAAAAAGCGGCGTTGCCAATCACAAGCAAAAAACTACACCAATAATTCACTCCTTTGCAACCCATCAGTTGCACTGCCACCAATCATTGTCGACAATATATTAATGAAAGCATGCTCAATCAACCAGTGGACAAACGAGAACACTACTGGTACGTTGCTAAAGCGCATAACATTTGTAAGGACAGTTCCGTTAACAGTATCAGTTTCTTATGCATTTGTTCCGTAACTACCAATTTGGACAAACGGAAACAACTTCTCCAGGAAAATTCACAAAGCAGCGTTCGTATTATATAAGTACTAGCAAAACATGGATCTCTTAGTCTCTTAAATGGTCGAATTTGTTCGTCAACTACCACCCATTTGTAATCATACCTGAACGCCATTTACCGAAGAGCAAAGATTTTGCAACGAAGACAGCTTTCCATTACTGTTCTTGCTCTGTTAAGAGGTAAATTACACTCTAATAAACAAATTGTACGTTCTAAAGGTGCGCCATAACTTCCAGTCTTGGATCCTAGAAAAGTCACTGCACCACCACTTCTGAATTTGGTTAGTTATAGTAAAGTGCAGCAATGAAC
>CBXJ02000136.1:0-22687 GCA_000612645.2 Trichuris muris | reverse complement strand
TTTTAAATGTCAGCGAATGGCGCATTTAACGTTACTGAGCTCATGTTTGGATAAGTATTCATATATTAATTTGTAGAGCTCAGCAGTATATTACGTCTACCTGTTTTTACGATTTACAGTACTATGAGATGCTACATCTGGATTTTTAAAGGTCGTGGAGGCAAAGGAATGGCACAGGCATTTAGCTTAAGTTTTGGCAATACTGTGTATTAAGAAAGATGTTTCTGAAAAATTGTCTTCACTTTGTCTTCTAGTCTTGATTCAGACAGTTTAAATTGTGAAGTATGTTCAATTTCTTAATGGAGACAATTTGCCAAAAGCAAGTTTTGCGAATTTCTGTACTGGTTCCATCATCCAGTTGTCGTTTTACGTACCCGTAAAAAAGCACCAGCGCGTAAGTCTAATGCTTTTTGCTAGTACAACTTTGTGAATTTTATTCCTTAATTGAATTAGTTAAAGGTTGTTCATTAATTTCAAACACTGGTAAAAGCTCTCGAATGCATGATGTTCCAACTTCGTAAAGCTAACGAGCCTATGCAGATGTCTGGTTTTCGCTTTTCTAAAAGTGTTTGCAATTTGAGAAGTGTGGAACTTTATCTTCAAGATGCTGATTTCTATGGGAAACACAATGCCCTCTTAAGATGTGTTGCTTTATTTGTTCATAACTGTTACAGAAGCTTAAATGAAGGATGAAATTTTTCAAAACAGTGTATCACAGCATTTCATTGTCCAGCGTTCTCTGTTTTTATGCACTACATATGTCATTAATAATTCATTCTTGCAGTAAAAGACCCCTGCATCCCAAACCCATGCCTTCATGGTGGGACTTGTGCAAAGAAGTTAGAAACGTTCGCGTGCACCTGTACAGCAGAATACACTGGCAAACGTTGCGATACAGGTGGTCGTATTATTGTTCTGCTTAATCCTTTATTATTATGTTAAGCGATGGTTTTAACTGTTTTATTATCTGACCCTCGACCAATTTGTTTGTTGATGGAAAAGCTTTGCAGCAGTTATAGTAGCAATTTATGCTGATGATTGAAACTTGTCTACCCCAATATTAAGTTTTTAATTCTCAGAATAGCTGAATGTGGTTGAAAATAGGATGTTTGGTAACGGTGTAGCTATACATGCCAGATCTGATTAATACGACTAACATTGTTTAATAGCGCTAAACCGCATCGGAGCTTTCGGGGCTGCTCACTACCCGTCTTTAGCGATGCACAATTTTCAATTCGTTTTCAATTCGTATCGGATGTTTCCTGTTCACGATGGAATTCATTATTATTATAAATTTTTACAAGGACAACACAGCTTTCCTGTTAAATCCTTTGGCACCGGAGCTTTCAGGGCGCTTCTGGCCCATTTATCATCAGGTAAAAATAAGTAGAAGTTAAAAGCTTTGCAGGCTTGAGCGTTTGATACTTAATCTTACCACCAAACGTGGCCTTACTGTCCGCTGAAGACGGGATAAGAGTAGTCCCGAGATATGAAAATCAGAAGTCGTACTATAACGTCGTTTCTGATTTTTGGCTGATCTTAATATTCTAAATTACCAAACATATTATTCTATTTAATTATTGAGCCGTTATCGTAATATGCATTTCGTTCCAGCAACAAGCGGATGCGCGCAGGAACCTTGCATGTTCGGAAGGTGCGAGTACAAGTCGAGTAGTCCCTTTTGCCTATGCGATCGGGGATTCACGGGAGAACGTTGCGACATGCGTAAGTGGGATGGAACCTTTTCGTCTGTCACGCAGATCTTGGAGAGCAGTTCTGATGGAAAAGTATGACGGTGAAATGAGAGAATTTTGAAGGGAAGTGTGGCTCACGATGCTTGCGTAACATGTCCATCTGAAAACTGTACTGAATCGCTAAACTACAAGCGCATCACTGCCTCAATATGTATGTCGTGCATGAGTCATTCTTTGTTTAAGGAATCAATTTTTGTAAAGACATTCAATGTACTCAGAATGCTCGGTGTGTTTCGTCGCTAGACGGTTATTACTGTGAATGCAATCCTGGTTTCACGGGACAGCAATGCGAGACATGTAAGTTTGTCAGGCGAACACAGTAATCAGACTTCTGTTGACCGTTGTAAACCCTCTTTGTATATTTCTAGCCAACAATGAAACATTTAGTCCAACTGAATCACACTGAGTTCAATTATTTTGGGCGAGCAGTGTTGTTAATCATACTCCGTCTGATATTTTAGATTATGTTGGCGCGTGTAGATTCCCTGAAGTCTGCATTAATGGTGGAACTTGTGTTGTTAAAGGTGATACATTTCAATGCCAATGTCTTCCATCATTCACTGGAGAAACGTGCGAAAGTAGCTTGTTGCAGTTCTCTTGAAGACATGTTAACTACTGTTTTTACAGTTGAGGTAATAAGCACTCCAGAAAGAGAAGCAGAACATAATAAAAAGGGACTTCCGAAGTCAGCGATTATATTTCTATTAATTCTGTGCTTTGTTGCCATTTGTTCATTTGCAGTCGGAGCGTCGATACGGTTGGTAAGTACAATTGGTTTCAATTATTTTTCACCAACATTAATAGCAATGTTAAGTCCAACCATGTATTGTACCAACCTCATTACAATACGCATGTTTACTCGCATCAGCGCAGATCCTTGGTGCATAAGACCAGTTGTCATAAGAACTCATTTCTCAAAAGAACTGTTGATAACAAAGACAGAATTTCTAATAGGGACGTTATCACATTTTCAATGAACGCAATTTGGTCTTGTGCCAGTGATAACCAAAAGCTAAATAAAAGCAGCTTTAATAGCAATGAGAGAATAATATATGAACGAAACTCGGAACAAACGAGTTCCGTCCTCGGCGCTACGAAGACTGCTGATGTTGGTAAAGCATACCGTTCTAAATTCAGTGCCTCATCTCTGGAGTTTATAAGGGTATCAACCTTTTTGCTATACTGTTTGGTGACTAATTTCTACTCCAATAGGCTGCAATTATCTTATCGATGAGTTGAATTAGAGTTTAAATATTTAATATCCTTTTCCCCTATCATCCCGACCATTCCCAAGTGGCCAAGTTGCTCCGCCCCCATTGTTCGCGGTATTTGCTCAACACCGTTGTCCACGACAGGACTGCAGTAGCATGCCATCGTGATTTCTGGGTCACTTCCGCTACAGTTTCCGATGACGGGTAATGCGCCGCTGTTATTCCTAAGCTCTGACCCTGGTAGCTCCCTAGTGAGCCACCATATTTTGTCCGGGAAAATTTGTCCCTCTATTCTACGTGGAAAACCTGCATGCTACACGTTTTGCCAGTACGTTTAGAGCTGCAGTCTCCCCGCATTTTTCCAAAGGCCGTCAAACCACATATCTAGCTTATGCTCAATCTTTAGCATACGCAAGCCTGCCGCCAATTCACATCGCGCAAGCTTTATTCACAACAACAGTGTTTGAAATATTCACGGCTTGTACCCATTGTTACGTATTCGTAGTGCCTGAAATTAACGGAAACAACGCCCTACCAATGGATGGATGGACAGTTATTAGGAAAATATCAGAGCACTGTAGAAACCTTTCGAAGCTTTCAGAATGGTCTGGTTCCGTCGTCAGCGATTTAATGGTTGTCCTTAAGTTTAACAACACAAGTTCCACCACTAATGCAAAATTTAATGCGCTCTAATATTTTCCTAATAACTGCTCATCCATCTGTTGGTAGGGCTTTGTTTCCGTTAATTTCAGGCACTGCGAATACGCAAAAACGGGTACAAGCCGTGAATACTTCAAACATGCCAAGACCCGTTATAAGATACCTGATCTGCAACAACAAGAATGACCACAAATACGTCCAACAGTCACTGGGGTGGCCAGTATTGGGCTACCATTGAATAACCCTCTCAAGTAACGAGTAGTGACCACTGTTGCAACTGGGGCAAGGAGATCCCCGTGTCATTCGTCATCGCAAACATTAGCGCGACTGACCCACAAATCTCGATGCCACTGCAGCCCCCGTGAAGGGCAACGGTAAGGGGCGGCTCGCTCTGCGCGCGCGGATGTCGTGGGCAATGCCGGTGAGCAAATACCGCGAACAATGGGGCGGAGCAACTTGCCCACTTGGGAGTGGTCAGGGTGATAGGGGAAAGAACCCATATCCTGAATGGTATGCGGCTGTATCCCTGTGTCTGCATTACCAACGACAAGTAAATGCTTCTTGGAGGAACAGTTTGCTTGTATTGGCAACAGCAAAAATTGACAGCGCTGAAGACGAAACCAGTACGTTTCGAAATCTCCACTACAATTTGTGCTGTTGCCAATACAAGTAAACTGTTCCACCAACAAGCATTTACTTGGCGTTGGTAATGCTCACACAGGGATATAGCCGTAGACCATTCAGGAAGTGTCAACGCCCCTGTTAGCCATCCGATATTCTCGGAAATAAGTAAGTAAAAAATCACTGAAGGTTTTACCCGTTGTTGAAAGTCGCGCGATCGGAAAAGATATTTATTTCCAAAGAAGGGTTGTGGAGCACGATGTTCGTGAAAGCGGAGCTTTCGGGCCAATCTAGACCCGTCTTCATCGCTGTCTGTACTCTCGGCCCTCCCCCAGGTTTGGCTTCTGGGAGAGTCCCTCCACTCAGCCGAACCACAGTGGAGCCCGTCAGATCAATCTAGATCCATTGAGGCTGGTTCCGCCGTGGCTGGCCGGGTATCGGAGCTGTTCCCTTACCGACCATCCCCGGAGGAGACACATTGTCCAAGTGTTGGGCTCGGTCTGTGTGGATAACCTCCGGGGATGGTCAGTAAGGGAACAGCTCCGATACCCGGCCGGCCACGGTGGAATCAGCCTCGATGGATCTAGATTGATCTGACGGGCTCCACTGTGGTTCGGCTGAGGGGGGAGGGCCGAGAGTACAGGCCGCAATGAAGATGGGTCTAGGTTGGGCCGAAAGCTCCGCTTTCACGATCCTCGTGCGCCACGACCCTTTTTTGGAAATAAACATCTTTTCCAATCGCGTGGCTTTCAACAACGGGTAAAACCTTTCGTGTGATTTTTTCCATTCGATTTAATTGATCAACCCGTTACACAAACATTGATATCAAAAATAAGTAAGTATTAATATTCGTTTATTGAAGATGGGTACAATCTGTATTAAATACTTTTCCTATACTTTGGCAACGAACGAGATTATTCTGAAAGCTCAATTGCATTGATTCTCTATTCTATTACATTGATGTTCTCCCGCAGTATGTTTGGAAATTGCTTGTTAAGTTACGGGCACTATTCAATGTAAATAGCAAAACCCATCGTAGAATGGGACTTCATCAATCTATTAAGATGTGCCCTTTGCGCGAACGCCCCGTTGTTGTTGAAAATTAGTCTTCTGTGATAACACCATCAAAGTTCACGCTGTAATAAATAGTAGATAACATTTAGCACTCAAGATGGATGTTAAGGCCCAAGTGAACAATTCCACTGTACTTCAACGCTACAAACGACTGAGGCTGCTCCCAGTGCTCCATTTCTCATCCTTGTTTAAATCAAAACCTTTCGTACTGCATCGCCGTATTTGGAGCTGCATTCACTTGGAGTAATGTCGCAGTGAAAGCACCTTACTGCGCATAGCAGTTTGGAGTTTCTTTTCTATGGGCAGTTCTACTCTTGTGCACACTTTCAGATAAATTCCGAAGCGGACGGCAACATGAGTCTATCCGTTACTGGTGAAACTTTCTCAGACAAGTCAACGAGGAAGTGGTGGAAGAGGAAAGACAAACGTACGAAGTCTCCTCATAGTCCCTTTAGAAGAAGGTTGGCTAGTAAGTCGAACATTACTGGCGTCGCTCGCCGAAGTGACGTCACAATTAGGAAGGGAGCATCCCATTCAAAATGTAATCATTCACGATAAAAGTTCATTGAGCAAAGGATCTAATAGCTTATCCTTGTTGCAACTTTCTTTCTTTCCATTGGTAGATTTCCGAAAATATAAAAGTTCATAACCTTGATGCGTGGCTAGATCGAGCGCAAGCAAGTCAATGGAAATGCTGTTTGATCAGTCAGTTTTGGCCGCATGACGTCCATTAGTAATTTGAAAGGCTGTATCAAATGGCGTTTGTGTTTGACAGCGAATTAGAGGCTTCTTACGCTATCGTATACACTACCTACTCCGATATGTTCCTGGGATAAGCAACAGTGCAGAGAGAATACGGCTGGTTTATATATTCGACTGTCTCCTTCCCATAGCTACCCAAACTCAATCGTCCAGACGATAGGCTAGATTTATTCGCGGGCTTCTTTATCCCTATTTTTGGAGGAAGCAAGCAGGGTTTGACCGGAGATGACACGCCTTCCTTACATCACGCAGGCCATTCATTGCGTTTTGCTTGTACCTGAACGGGCATTTACCACTGACGTACCGAGATAAGCAATAGTGCAGAGTGAGCATGGCTAATTTAAATATTCGTCGTTGGCTGAGCTCAGTCGTAAAGCTGACAGGGAAATACCTGCCGTCAGCAAGCTCGTGGCGTTATAGGCAAGCGGGTCTGATTGCAGGTTTCGCATACTTCTACAATAATCCGACACTTGTAAACAATGGAATGCAGGTATTTTCACAAGGCAAAACAGCAGCTGACGTAAGCGTTGTCTTCGTTTACGGGCTGATGCCGACACTAAACGTCCTGAAATACGGATGTGCTCTTGTTCCGGACGGTCCTAATATAGACGGAAGAGCTTAATGGAGGCAACAGCGTTCTATTTTTGTCTCATCCTTGTCGGGCATGGTTCACTGCTAATTGATAACGCTATTTCGAGCGTAAAGTTTATGCTTCCCAAGGGAGGAGATCTGAGATTCTTAAGCAGCGATGGAAGAGAAGGGTGCAACGTTTCCTTATGTGGAACTTGTATAAATTTAAATGCCTCCGCTTACATGGTGTAACAGGAAGTGCATCTGCCCGCTGATGATGGCCGGTGTAGCAAAAAGGATTCCCGCTGTGGGCTGCCGCTCCCACGTTTGCAATGGCTGTCACCGGAACGACGCCGAAAGCGGCAACTGGGTGCGCCTCTGACAGCATTACCCATCATCTGTTGACCACCCGGTGAGGGATGCACCTGGAAGGAGAACTTACCTGGTGGACTGTCGAACACGTATCCAGCGGACGACAATATATAAGCAGTGGGTTCCGTGACTGAGGGGGGTTCGGTGTGCAATAAACGTGTACTATGTTCGTCAAGCAATTTTACAATGGTACAGCATATTTGGCGGGCTTCATATGGCGCTGTTCTCACTATTTTTGACCAGTAATTGTTTCGGAAACAAAAAGGGATCATTTCACCTTGTAATGTTACCCTAAAACAACAGCCTCCGTTAAATGAGCTCAAGTACTTAACTTCTACTAGAAAACGCAGTGTAAGTGTATCGACTGTGAGAGTGTGAAGACTTAAATGTATTTATTCTTCAGCTCTTACTATTTCAAATCAATGCCAATCGCCGAGGATGAATGTAATTTTCAATCCATTGAATCGCATAATCGTCAGGGTAACCATTGGCATTATGAGGACTCTGAGAGTGTATGAAATATGACATCCTCCAAAGCAATTGAAATTCTGGTGTTCTTTCGAAGTATTCAGATTAGTATAACAAAAAGTTTGCAGCCACCAGTACACTAACATAATTACATTTATTGATGATTTAAAAACGTTTATCACCTTGAAATTTGCAGTCAGAGCAACCGGCACAGTTGTACGGCTTTGACTTTGCAGGGACTAATGGAACAGTACATTGTTTATGCTTTAAGGTAGAGTCAAAATTATCGTTTTCAAAAAGCCTTTTCAGCAGGGTATCTTCTTCTGAAAGGCCACTTCGAATAAAAGTTTTCGTAGTTTGCACTGTTTTCCCCATGGAATTTTCATTACTTTTCGAAGTACCTTTTGATCCATCAGCCAGAAGCAGTTAGTCAATGTAATTAATATCGGTGGACAGCAAGATCACTTAATCAGCATCGCTAGTCGGCATCGTTGTTGTAGTCCTCGCGGGAAACCAAAACCGTTTCATAATAATAACGACACTTCATCAGCCCAATCAATCGCTGCAAACAGTCGGTAGTACGCGCGGAATGTATTGATCGCTGCAACTTGCCATACTTGCAAAATCCATCGGACTTACAGAACTTCGAACTGCAATCACGGCATGAACATTTTCCTTAAATGAGAAAAACTACTACCGATATTCAAGTTTCCGGAAGTATAAACTCCTACGGTTGTCGATTTGTAATTCCCTTGAATTCAGAAAATTATATCGGCTGTAGGCTTGTGACAAACTGTTTCCAACGGGATACGCAATTTGTACTTTGAAATGGCTATGCATAACTTTGCTGGTGACAGAGGAGTCTTGAAGTGGTGGAAGCTGCTCAAAAAATCAGCCAATTTTATAACTTCATGATTAAAGAGAAACCGCACCGACAGGTCTTTCTTCACCGCCTTGTATTTGTTGGTTTAAAATGCGGATACATGATTTGATAGTACGACGATCACCGTTGAATATTATTTATTACATCTTGTAATAAATTCTATTCAGCGGTAATCGTCGTACTATCAAACCACGTTTAATTACACCGTTACAAAAGTCGAATTGAAAATAGGATTTGCATGTCCGGGGTAAATTCTCATATTTGTTTCAGTTAACATACACGGCAATTCCCCGTTACTTGTTTTTATTCAACGGTAATACTTTTTCTGAGCTTTCGGAAGTTCCCTCTTCCGTCGTCAGCGCGATACTTTTTTTTAGTTACAAAAGTCCCAATTGCTAATTTAAATGCGCATACGGTGAATTCGTGAAACGGCAAAGTGGTCTTTTAAAATTTGCAAATATTTGTCTAACAAATTACTTGGCCTCCATGCTGTCTCACATGAGGCCACATCAGTATGCTTTCAACGTTCTTAAATGGACAAACAAGTCAACCAATCTGTGCAGCGTCAAAATATACAAAGGAGTACAACCTGGCAGCACAAGTGATCGCCATTTCATTTCCATTTGGGAAACCACCGACCGTCTCTTACTCCAATGACGTATATAAGAGCCAACCGCTGGCCAAATGAAAGGAAGCGACCAAACATGGCTCTTTGGAACCGGATAACGTGTCAGTTGCCTCCACGGGGCAATGTTTCAATCGATCAGGGCAGATGGTGATCATGTCACCTTGAGATGGGTGACCGTTCGCTCGACCACAGCGGTCGATACGCATTGTCCCATTTGGTGTACAAAGGCGGCAAACGAAAAGAAGTCCAATCGATCCTTTGCAAAGCGCCTGACGCCATTTGTCGCCAATCTACCGGATCGCCATGGCGCGCACAAAGGCTGCCGACCACTCTTCATTCACCGCGAACGCAGGAAGAGCACAAAATAGGCGCCAACCGAATGAATGGATTTACTCTATTTGAAATGAATTACCGAATGCTGAAGATGACGTTTAAAATAGGTCCACTGGGAGAAGGAGTGAAGGCCAGCGACCGGGTTATCAGCGCCCGCATCAAACGTAAAACCCGTCGCTGCTTTCCAGCGTGACGCAGATTAAATTTATGGTAAACATAGAAACTTGGGGCCCTTTGCCGGGAGCGGGAACCAGCGGCATGTCGGTAATGCGCAGCGCCCAGAAAGGTTGGTGTGCGTCGCTGGCGTCTTTGTGGGCCAAGGACAACAGGCCTGGATATACGCGCCTGTAGCATCCCAGCGTGGCGCCGTTCCTTGAATGACAGTTCTGCTGCACCACAGGAGCAAAAGGCCGATTTGGCAGCGACTTCAGCCATCCCTTCGCGTTGTACAAAGCCATGGTCATTGCGTCAACGCGCCGTTGGTTCTTTTCCATATGCTTTAGCACTGCCTGCTGGATGCTCAGTTCGGAAGGCACGTGACGTTCTGACGACGGCACCGACCAGGTCATCTCGCAGCAGATTGTCACCAGATTGCGTTGGTGGCCCCAATAGTCCAACTCCTTGCTTAAGTCGTCGACCACCTCCAGCACTTTGCTGCCCGTTGCTTCAAAAATACACGTGATAAAGTTTGTCTCGCCAACCTTGGCACTTCCCGTCGATGTATACAGAGGTCCCAACTGGGAGGGTACCGACAAAACGGCTACTTGTTGTAGCTTCACATTGGGAACCACCTGTACCTTGTAGTCTTCATTTGGCGCAGGCACGGGAGAAACATACGCGGATGACAGGGTGCTCTGCACCCCGGAAGTGTTGTCATCGGAGGGTTCCGTCAGATCTGCGATCCTAGCAGCCTTTTCGGTGCGACTTGCCTTGCTCCTCCTCCGTCGTCGGGTCTTCCTCGACTGGCCGCAATGGTTGTTCAGCAGAGCAAAAAGGCTATTCTTCTCGGCTACGCTGGTCAGATTGTACTGGGTGGAAAAGAACCGGATGCAATTGACCACGAATTGCAGAACCAACAATAGCCAAAGGAGGATAGTGACGCACGCATCCGACTTGGGCAACATCCTTTTGCTATCCTTCTTCATGAACAGCGTTCCCGCGTTCAAGATGCCGGTGGACTGATGACCGTGGTGGCATGAGCAGCAGCAGCAGCAGCACTGGTGTTGGGATCGCCACTGCTTGGATGATCGCCCTCCGCCGCCACTGCCGCCATACTGGGCGTTTATCGAGCCGCTACTTCCGCTGCTGTACCTTATTCGCAGGGTCCTCCAACGGTGTCTTCTCATTTCGACTACGCACTCTGGAAAAACGCGGAAGATGCTACGCTGGTGGCCATCTCCTCGATCGCTGCAGTTCGTACCGGCTAGGAGAACCCTTCGATCAGAAAAAGCTACATGATTAGACAGTCGAGGAAAGCGAGACCATCCTTGAAAAGGCGGTGGTCTACCGCGAACGCGTACAGTCCAAAATGGACTTATATGGGGAAAGCGGAAGAAACACCGAAAGCATTGGTCCTCCGGTGGAAGAGAGATTTCGAAAAGCGACTAATCCCAGCAGGTGTCATGGCATCGTCCAAGGAACGTTCGATCGTGGGATCGTCTGTCGCAAGACAAAGTAGCCATCGCAATGCTGACACAATCGATTGCTGGCGAATTGATTGCTAAAGCACTGCGCAATGGAAATGTCATAAAAATTCAACTAACAAGCAAAAGGCAAACCGAACGCTCGTTGGACGGCTGCTCGAGCGAACTGAGGACACTGCCGACCAACCGAACGGCAGTCGGTTCGACCGCCTTTTTTCGTTCAAATGATAATCAAGTACGAACTAGCAAACAAGAACCGAACGACCAAATTGACCTTCTTAAAGCGGCCAGCTTGAGATGCAGCTCGACTCTGAAGTTGACATTAACGAATAAGTTGAACAATTGAAGTTGTCATGAGAATCCGCAGCGAACCCGAGCGTCGTGTACTACGTGGCCTACGGTAGACAGGCCAAACGCAGGGTCAATTTACCTACGTAAGGGTAACGGGACGTCCACTGTTGTCCCTGCAAACGGTTTTCAAGCGGCGCAAACGAGACGGAAACAACCACTGACAAGTTGAACGTTCGAAAAATCAATCATCCACGGGGAGAGAGTGACATTCGCTCGAAATTGGCAAAACGCAGTTTGGAAAAAGACGCAACGCGCCGACCGACTCCCAACCGGTTGCTTAACGATGGCCAAGTAGGCGCCTACCATCTGCTAGCGTTAAAATATTTGCATTGCGTCGCATGGGGGCCGACTGCGCCCTGATTGCAGCGCCCCGGCTGATCCCCGTGGGCGCCTAAGCAAGTCGACTCTGCACCAGAGCAATGGGCCGACGACAAACATGGTGCGCACACAAAGGGCTGAGCAGAGTCACCTTGACGCTTCGCAATCCGCGGCGACAACCCACAGGAAGGTGTGTGGGGTGGAATAAATAACACTGCACAGACGACGGACGTGCTCTTACCTGGATAAAGGTGAATCAACGGTAGATATCCGGAAGAGCAGATTGGGCGTCCAACTTTGTAAGCGGTGCACCAAAGAGCAACTTCGAACAATGAACGATCGCTTGCCGCGCGATGAGGAGCGAAGTGGAACAGAAATGCAGTGCAGCGGTTGAACGAACGGCTGTCAGTAACCGAAAGCTATCGAGTGACGTCAAAGCACAATTTTTCGCGAAAATAAATCGACAGATAGCCGATGAGAAATGACCATTGCAGGGGGCATACGAAAGAAGAACGATTTGCCTTTGCAAGGAAAGCAAAAACATATTGAACATGGTAGCAAAAAGAATGAAAAGTGGAACGAAATCCTGCAAGGAACCGACGCAACCGAAGCGGCTGTCACCTAGCCACGCGTTTGCCAATGCAACGTTGCTCGTTAGTAGGCAAAAGCAGGGCTCTTAAATTTTCTTTTCTGCGTTGCCCGGCAGCGAACGAACGTTTCCTTCCGCTTTTTACCCCATTGCGCGATCGTAAAAAACAAAACGAACCAACCGGTCTCATAGGGGATGGCAAACACACCGTTGCTACGATCGAACCGACAAAAGGGGCAGTCGTCTGGCGGATACGCGCAATTTACCAGTGCTATCGAATACGTTGACGACGAGTTCGAAAGTGCTTTTAGCAAGCATACAGCGGATCAGGACGGCTGGAAGGAGCGCAATACGAATTGTGCTCCAAGGGACGTCCTGCCGCGGCGAACAAAGGCGCAGTTAAGACGCCCGCGGCCTTTGGCAGTGGAAGAACTAGTAGCAATGAACGCTTAAGCAAGAAAGGTCGCCCCGGGCGGTCGACCAAATTTATACTTGTCGGCGTTCATTGATGTTCGGAGGCGTTCCTTGATGAACCTATGCTGTAACAGGTCGCGGCGCACAATGTACGCAGCAGAAGCAATAAGAAAAAGGCGCAGCACTTTACTTGGTTCCCATTTTTAGCCATCTCGGCAACGTCGACGGGGTTCATTGTTCGGCGATTACTTGTGCTCCATGCGAAAACGCTTCCATAGAAGGCAGCAGTCGTCCTTTAGCTTCTCCGACGTCGATGCGCGGTTTAGAATAATTTTGAGATCTAAAAGGTCATAACAGGCGATTTTGAATAGACTGTTATCACATAGATTCCACATCGCCTCTGCATGGCAGAGCATTGAAAAGTGTTGAATCACGAGCCCAGCCGCATTCTCTTGCCACAGAACGAGAACACCTACCGGGAAGCACTCAATGCGCATTGACGGTTCATAGATATTTCAAGAATTTTTATATCAACATGCAGCGCTCCTGATAACAGCAATGCAACCCTAACGTAAGCGCTGCACCATTTCGCTGAGCTCCGTTCGGAAAGTGCTTAGGGTAAATCAGCTACTATCGAGCAAAACCTTTTCAAGAAGCTCGGGAAATGATCGTGCACTATCGCCAGCGTAAATCTTCCCACGTATTTATACAATCGCAATCAAGCTTTCGCGCGGAGGTGGAGTTATGTCCGGATTTCACGACGATAACGACCGCGCTTATCCCTTCTGACGTTTCTCTCGCGAAAGAATGAAGTCGACTTTGCGGAACAACTGCTCAGTGGCAGGTTAATCGGCTATATTATTAACAGAATCTGCATTCGCGAAGCGAACGCTGACGGCAGAGCAGGATTCACTCTGAGCACCGCCAAACTAGAATTAGCAAAACGAACTTCGGCCGAAATCATTGGAAGTGGAAGTTTCAAGGTAGAACGGATGGGGAAAAAGAGAGGTGAAATTACAAGTTGACCACTTGAACCGCTAAGATTGAACTTGGAAAGCAACTCAATAGTCTGCCATGCATGAAGCACCGGAAACGCGAAATGAAGCATGGCAATAGACGGATACCGTGAATTGACCGCAGTTAATTAAACTGCGAAGTTACAGAAGAATAAAGACGGATGGGGCCTTGACGTAAACTTTAGTTCGGACAAGAACTTGGTGCCAGCGGAACTTTTGGCAACGCGAATCGGCACTTGGAAAGGGGAACGATGACGCAAGAAAAATAGCAAAACTTGCAAGCAGTGAACTACTACAACGACTCATTCGGCTAAAATTATGAAAATTATGAAATTACAATTATGAAATTGCATGTATGTCGTGGCAATTTTTAAAAATTCGACTGTTCAATGAGAGTGCACAAGTTTTGATTGTTTCACGTGCTGGAATCAATTGTACTATGCTATTATGTTACTAATAGTACAACGCCTGGAACTAAAGTGAACGTGGCCGGCTAGCCGGCTCGACAACAGTTAATATGCTACAAAAGCGAGACCAAGCAGGTAGCTTATCCATTGACAAAGTAGCTGCTACAAACCGTCCATGGAACCGTTTCGTTCTTTTACAATCAGGACGGCAACACTGTCTGCTAATCGTAACACTAAAGCCAGTAACAGCAAGCCGATTAGCATAGCATAGCAATACGCGATTACTGGGCTTGTAACAGAATTGTCTCCTTTCCTCCTTGGCATGAACGGTATCGATCCTGCTTGCTTTTTATTCGAACAAACCGAATAATTATTTCAGGTGGCCTTCGGAGCTAACCTGTTCACATCAAGAAGAAAGTGAAACATTACATTTTAAAAGTACAATAATTGCGTGAAGAAACGTAATTTTCTCATAGCGCTTAAGGGTGCCGTTTAATTGAGTACCTGCACGCAAAGTTACTGTTACCGCGACAGTTCGTGTAGTGTGCTTGCTCCACGTTACTGCTCAGTAATAAGATTTCTATTAAAATCGTATTCGCATTGAAAAGCGAGAGACAGTGGTCATGCAGATTGCAACGATCCCCGAAGAAATGTCCTTGCAAATTTAACCAAAAATTAGGCTACATTCAAGTATTTCGTTTAAAGTTGAGAATGCAGCAAACATTTCTAATACCTCTAAGAGTTAATCGAGTCTTCCTAGGAATGGCGGTTGCAACATTTTTCAAAACAGGAGTGCGCTCAAGTGGAAGACAGTCTACAAGCACGTGCCGGACGCCAGTGCCTCCGACAGTCTAATGTCCACAAGTATGACATTGCGGGATTTCCATTTTTATTTAATGGCGCAAATGCGACTTGTTGATCACCGCTCAGCGATGCGCATGACGAAAGGTCGTGTATTTCATGGCGAACTTTCGTGCGTCATTTACACGGGCAGGTCAGTGAATCACTTTATGTTTGGTTCTGACTTGGACTCGTTCTTCTAGAGCTGACTAAGGAAAACATTGCTTCACTAGAGAAACGTAGCAAATTCATTGGTCCATTTCATCTTAGAAAAGCAGACCCAACAATGATCAGTCATGCAACGGTGGCGACCATCGGAAAAATAGCGTGAAAAAGTTGCAACCTATATATTTACGTAAGCAAAAAGCCCATGAACTGGTTCACTTGAAATCTACGAGCAAGCTCAGCTTCGTCACGTAGTTCACATCAATTTCACAATCTAAGACGGGAAGCTAGAAATAGGAGCAGAAACAAATGGCTGCAAAAAAAGAAACTCGTAACTTTCGTACAAATCTTTGTCCTTATGCGAACAGAATGTTTCACAATTTTCCCCCGTTGAGCAAAAGCCTTTTTATTTCCACAAAAAGGCACAAAAATGCATAGCTTTCGGCGGCTACTACTCATTTCGACTGAGAAGTCCATTTTTTATATTGCACTACATGAGTAGTAGCCGAAAGCTACGCATCATTATGCCTTTTTATGGAAATAAAAACGCTTTTGCTCAACGGGGGAAAACCGTGAAATATTCTGTTCGCATATGTGCAGTAACCCCGTAGAAAAGAAGAACATTTGTTAAATCTTTGTCCTACTTGCTAATTATACTGGCTGCATCGCAAAAAGCGTTGATACGCCGTCCATTGAGACGAACGACTTGCCAATTTCCAGCAGAAACAATATTTGAACCGCCCCCAATCAACATTTGCAAAACACGTCGAATTTGATTTTTACTACCTACCAAACTGGAAGAGAGAACAGGTGACTAATACCAACCCAAACTGCTAACTATGGGAGCACGCAGGCACCGAAAAAATATGCAAACTATTCTTCTTGCACTTTCGGTGTTTGCGTGGTTCAAAGTGACCAGCTATACGCTAAACTTTTTCAAACTACTTGATAACATAACCATTTAGATACTCCATGTACGTAAGCAGGAAGAAAAGATTTATGCTTGTAGTTGAACGGCCTCATAGCGCCGTTTCTCCTTGCTCAGTGCTGACCAGCGCTAACGGAGCCCCGTTTTGTTATCACCAAAACAGTACTGAACAAAGCATTCGGAACAAGCTGGTTCAACCGTCAGCACGCAATGGCCACACGATGCAATGTAATATAATGGACGGCAAAGCTAGCTTGTTCCGAAACCTTCATTGTATACTACTTCCGCGATAGCTAAACTTGTTCCATTAGCGTTGGATAGGTGGACAGACAGGGTTAAAAACAATTCCATCACAGATGTGAGAAACATTCCTGTTACGAATCCTGTTTCCGCTGAGGAAGAAGCTTCGATAACTTGCTTCTTGCCTTATGCTTATTCACTGCCATTACCACTAATATAATGGAATGTGAACGCCACAAACTGAAGGCAACGCCCTTTCATCACTTCTTTTGATATTACGTGCAGTTCACGAAGTTTTGACGGTGTGCTGTTAATAAAATCCGTTTAATGGAAGCAACTTTTCGCAAAGCTCTCGTACTCACATTTTTTAGTTACCAGCATGCGGAAAAAGGTAAAATAATGGCTTTTCTAAATACTCGCTGAACCTGATCTTAATATTAACATTAAATAGTGCTTCACTTACAATCAACGCTTGGTAAACAGAATCAAGTTTCTGAAGACATCTAACGCAGAGCAGTATTTGTGTGCGAACAGTTCGCTTGCAGATTGGATTGGGTCAATAGCGAAAACTAAAGTTGCATAGTACGACCAACCGTGTCCCGAAAGCTTCGGGTAGCTTTTTTGTATAATAAACTTCATTCAACGGTGACTGTCGTACTATCTTACTATGTTTGGTTACACCGTTACAAAAAATCCAATTCTTAACTAAAGTTGCAATCCGATATAATTGACATATATATCGGATTGCAACTTTAGTTAAGAATATAACTGACAATAACTGTTGCAAAGTTAACTAAAGTTGCAATCCGATACAATCCGAAATAATGAACAATTGGGATATTTGACAGCAGAACACTGAAAGAAATAAAGGAAGTACGTACGTACGTGGAAGCATTACTGTTTTCACGTAGTTACTACTATTATTTCGCCTTCAATTTTAACATCGCAGGATATAGACGTTGGGACGGGAAAGACTGACAACACCCAAAATTTCGCAGAGTATTTCCGCATTCCTCGTCTTCGCGTGATCCTCCTTACCTATTTATGTGTTGGTCACCAATTTTGGCAAATCGATAGCAGCCCGTGTGATCTAACCTAAACTAGGTGGTTCTGCTCAGTTCTTTCATGTACAACGATGGCCAAATTAATCTAAGGAATTCCCAATGAGGTTATTTGTTTCACAGTCAGTTTTCAGCCTTCAGTTCCTATACTGTACGTCATGATGGAAACGACACAAACAATACAACAATAAGTAACCATTGCACGCGCTGTTGTCTCAATACGACTTGCAATCGCTTCTTAGTATATGCACGAAAACAACAAACAAATTGTTCTTTACGATGGCACGCACCGTTTGACCCCGTTGGAAGTCGAGAATGTGTCTGAAAGTACTCCGAAAACAATGCCCTACCAGCGAATGGATGGACAGTTATTAGGGAAATATATCAGAACACTATAACCTTCGCAGCATTCGGAACTATTAATATCTTGTTCCGTCTTCAGCGAATGTTATGGTGACATTTATTCCGATGTTCAGGTATTTATAGGTTGAGGAGCGGGGTCAGGTCGTATGGTGCAACATTTGTTTTTACTGATGAGTGCATTCCATATGTCAGTGACCTATAATCCTCTATCACGATTCAAGCAGTTGCTATTGCGAATGAAGAGGGCCTCCTTTATTTGGCTAAGGTGGCTCTCGCGACAGATTATTTTAGGTCGCAGGTCATGTGAGCATTGAGAGGAATGCTCCACAACCGCGGAGGCTTTCTTGGCGTCATCCATGATCTTTCGTGGATCAAGTGTTTGTGGTCGGCCTCGTTGTCTGGTCTGGATTCCATTGAGTCTTTGTTCTGCGTTCTTGTACCTGGTTAACGCTGCCAGGTGCTCATGGAATCTGTGAAATAAAGTGTTGCCCGTTTCCCCTATGTAGGAGGCGTGGCAACTACATTTAATTTCATAAACGACTCCGGGCCTTTCCTCGGAGGGAACTTTATCTTGTTATTCCTTGTAATGGTCCGCAAATTCTGTGAAGATTTGAAGCAAACTCGGAAGTGGAGTAGGCGGCCTAGCTGTTGTATGTGTTCGCCTATACCAGTGTTTCTCACCGACCCCCTGGCCACCGACCCCTTTTCGGAGCTGCGGCCTCGCCACCGACCCCCTTTTCGAGCTGCAGGCTCGCCACCGCCCCCCTGCATGCTCTTACTACACCACCGGGGGTGAGAGATTCTCTGTTAACTGTAGAGCGCAGTGGTTCACCCTATTGCCACTAGAATGGCAATCTAACAATCCGATCAAAGTGACAAGGTGTACTCGAAGGCACCGAATTTTTCCTCTTTTTACCCTCCAGTCTTAGAAACCTTTGGAGAACCGTTCGCCGCCGATTTTGCCATTGAGCGGCTGCAGAGGTCCAGAAGCTTCAGTCGTCTGCTGCTCCCAGGGGGGCAGTACCGACCCCCTGGCCGCCCCAGCGACCCCCAACTGCCCCTTTCGTCTCCACCGCCCCCCTCAGAATCTCTGACCGACCCCCGGGGGGCGGTACCGACCCCTTTGAGAAACACTGGCCTATACCATGACAATACGGGATCATTATTATCGGTTCTGTTCTTTCCGAGCTAACTCCAATATTTCTGTTTTGCTGTAACCTCCTTCTGATGACAGAGTCGACCAACGGTTTGGGGTAACCATTCAGTTGGAGTGTGATCACGATGTGATTGATTTCTGATGTCAAATATTTTGGATCACATATCGTGATCGCACGGTCTATCATTCCCGCAGCAATACCTTTCTTCACTGACAAAGGTTGATGAGAGGTAAAATGGAGGTATTTCGTATAGGTATAGGCGAGCAAATACAATAGCTAGGCCGCCTACACCACTTCCGAGTTTGCTTCAAATCTTCACAGAATTTGCGGACCATTACAAGGAATAACAAGATAAAGTTCCCTCCGAGGAAAGGCCCGGAGTCGTTTATGAAATTAAATGTAGTTCCCACGCCTCCTACATAGGGGAAACGGGCAACACTTTATTTCACAGATTCCATGAGCACCTGGCAGCGTTGACCAGGTACAAGAACGCTGAACAAAGACTCAATGGAATCCAGACCAGACAACGAGGCCGACCACAAACACTTGATCCACGAAAGATCATGGATGACGCCAAGAAAGCCTCCGCGGTCGTGGAGCATTCCTCTCAATGCTCACATGACCTGCGACCTAAAATAATCTGTCGCGAGAGCCTATTCCACTTTAGCCAAATAAAGGAGGCCCTCTTAATTCGCAATAGCAACTGCTTGAATCGTGATAGAGGAGTAGAGGTCACTGACATATGGAATGCACTCATCAGTAAAAACAAATGTTGCACCATACGACCTGACCCCGCTCCTCAGCCTATAAATACCTGAACATCGGAATAAATGTCACCATAACATTCGCTGAAGACGGAACAAGAGAGTTGTGTTGTGAAAGCTACGAAAGGTTATTGTTCTGAAACGTGTTTCCTTATAATTGCCCATTCATTCGCTGGTAGGGCATTGTTTTCGGAGTACTTTCAGACATACTCTCGACTTCCAACGGGATCAAGCCGTACGTGCCATCATGACAAATAGAAGACCCGTTACAAGACATCCAAATTCAATTGTTCTTTAGTTCTAATTCATATGGACAAAGCTGTAATCGTCTGCACTTTTCGGTAAACTCTGGGCATTGAATTACCATAGTACTCAATACTTGGTCATCCAGGACATTAGTAATATGTGTAGTACCACCACCAGCACACCAAGTGAGACAGTGCAAACGCAATAATGCAAAATGCCATTTAAGCAACTGCGATTATGCTAAATACACTCTGAGACGAAATGAACTCTTTTACAATGTCATACACGCCAACTGACTTTACAGTGAACGGGAAATGCTAAGATTTCTGCATGCAACATAATTAATAATATCGCGTAGCAAAATCTATGCATTAATGCAATAATTACAAATATGCATTCACGTTAACAAGCGTTGCCAACAGACCGCCCATTCATATTTCAGTTGCAAAGCGATTCACAAGTCAAAAAAGGCAAAGATGAGGTACTTACTTTCTTTATCCGTCTTAGTTAAGAAAACTGTGGCCGAACCGAAGCGTCGGGACGCAGTTAAGGCCAGCAGACGTTTGACGCAATCGTGCAACTTAACATCGTCGTTCAAAACCTTCGGGAATGCCTTGAGAAGGTCGGATAGTTCGGCAGTACTTAGAAAATTATCAAACATTTCTTGAAACTTGGGCAATGGAATATTCTGAAAGATCGCTACGTTTAAACGGAGACCAATTACACGAAGAACCCACCAAAACGTAGTTGCATAAGCTTTCGCTATTGCCTCTTAAGGTTTTCCAATCAACTAACAACTGCTTCACGCTCGACGGTACGGGACAAACCTCGACAGGCACATCATCGACCGTGGGCAACTGCTCATCCGCTGCTTTTGGTGCCTCAGCGGGTGCCGACTGTTTGACTGGCTGACTGCTCGACTGAGCAACAGGTGCCCATCGGATTGGAATTTGTCGAAGCGGTTCGTCAAACTCCTTCCCACTGCCTTTGCGTCTGACCGGGATGACTTCCGACTTTACACATTTGAACGGCTTACTGGCGTAGAGCTTTTCTATTTCCTCTTTCGCTAAATGATTGTCAGGTTCAAGCGCAAGTACACTTCGAAAATCTTCTTCCGCTTCTTTTATCCTGCCCAGTTCTTTTGAGGCTAAGCCACGACGAAAGTATGCCTTCACGTATCCATTGTCTAACGAAATTGCAGCACAGCAATCTTTACTTGCTTCTTCGTAGCTTCAAGCAAACAGAAATTGAAGTTGGCAGAGCGCTCATGCAGACCATTGCTACCGAGCCAGCTTCAGAAGCGCCATTGCTCTATTGCAATACGGAACGGGGTCGGACATATTCGCTTCAATAGCGCGACTATAGTGCATAACAGCTTTAACGTACTGCTTTTTTCCGTACTGGATATTTCCCTACGAAACGGCTATGCAACTTTTTTGGGCAGTATGCTAACACATACCTGCTGTCTTTCGCTCGCGCACTTCTCGAGATTTACACAGGAAGGCTGCTGCTTGTCCCGACTATTTGCCATTTCAGTGTTTAACTGCATACTCTTGCCTAAAGACAATCGCTGTTAAACATCTACATTACCCAAATGCAAAATCACGTAGTGACCTGGCGAACACCAGAACGTAAAAGCAGAACCGCGCAAGAAGCTTATCGTTTAATAAATACTATTTTCAATCACCGAAAAATTAGCCAACAACAACACGTTCGACAGCGACGAAGCTCTGCTCGGTTTTCGGCTCGAAAATACCCAGTGGGCCAATCTCGCAGTCGGCGCAGAGCAGATATTTCACGTCACCCGCTTTTCGGGAGAATCCAATGTTTTGAAATGTGTATATGTCGTCCACACGAACGAACTCCGACAATACTTGGAAGTTAACCCCACCGTCCGCCTTTAACGTTAGCTCAGGAAGAGCTCGCTTCATGAAAACGCGTTTGCCCATTCCGGCGCAAAGAATAAGGCTCGAACACTTGGGACAACTAAGTTGCCCACTGGAAATGTCACTGCTCTGGTTCTGATTTACATTCACGTGAATCGAATCCGTCGCTTCTGACGATTGGAGGATTGAAGCAGACATCTTGTTTGAAGAGCTGCTCGCTGTCGACAGAAGTGTCCAATAGCTGACCACCGACGGTCTTTAGATGCTTTATTAGACGGTCCTTGATCAGCAGTTCCTGGTAAAGGGATTCAACCTCACGAATCTGTTCAGCAGGGCTACTTTCCAAGCCACGAAACAGGGTATGCGCGTTATGACGCAGCTGCAGCAACGTGCTGGACAATTCCTCCAAACGTTGGTGCAATTCCGTAGAATTCTTTTCACTTAAATAACGAATCAAATGGTGAACATTGGCCGCCGTCAACAAGGGCAGCGCAGCATTACCATCTAAGTACGGCGCAAAGGCGGTTCGTCAACTCCACACGGCAGTTTGACAAAGGCTCGCCTGCCACCTGCATCAACGTGCTTGCGAATGCAGCCAAGCTTCCCCAGCGAAGATCTGCAAGTTATCTGAAACACGCTACAGGGAAACAAGCGGGGAAGAAGAGCGAAAGGGCGATAGAACGGTGCGGAGAATAAAGAGCGCGGAAAATCACTGCAATTCGTGACGTTCAAGGAGTTTACTTTTCACTCCGGCTTTACAATATGCACTTTACTCACAACACCGCTACAGTCGCACTATGAAACTGAACACTAACACCAATTCAAGGAGTCGAAGCGTACTGCACAACCCGCAGGTAAAGCAGTGTACTGTAGGGCTATCGTACGTAAATTTTGCAAAGGGTCCCTGAACAATCAACGGTCGAGCAGGACGCGTGTGAAGGACAGTGAATTCCTAACTAATGT
>CBXJ02000135.1:0-21002 GCA_000612645.2 Trichuris muris | reverse complement strand
GAATCATCTATTCGCGCTGTTCGACGACCTGCGTTCAAGCTTCAATTCCGCCATCGCTTTGTCAAAGGTTCCGACTGACGAGGAGCGTCAGATGAAAGGGGAATTGCCCTGCTTCAAAGCGACAGGAATTCGCGACGACGCACCAGCCGCTGCTATCCCGCTTGGACAATCAATGGCCGATGTAAACAGTGATAGTGAATCGGTGCGTAGTCATGGGCGCCCTAAGAGCGTGCCTGAGCCTTCGAGAACGTCGCTGACGCATGCATCGACACTGGGTAAAGCCTTTCGTATCGATGACTGGATTGAATCTCTGACAACCGACAATCCTTCGGGGACTCCTCCTGTAACGGTAAACTCTTTGCCTTACAATACTTTGCAACAGTTCGGCCCCTGGCTTAAAATCGAACCATTCGATGGCGATCCTCGACGGTGGGAAACCTTTATAGGTAGCTTTAAAGCTCTCGTTCATGACGTCGTGCAGTCAGACGCGCAAAGGATCGCAATCTTGAGCCAGCTGTTATCGCCTCGCTTGAGGGCTGCCTTAGGAAGCTGCTTGTACAGTCCAGAAACGTACTCAGCGGCGTTAGCTAATCTTCGCCGACTGTTTGGAGACCCAAGCCGTGCCCTAAATATGCATATCCACGATCTAATGAATATCTCTCCAATGAAGAATAACTCTGAAGGTGAAGTAGAAAGAATTTTCTATGCGATTCGAGGGGCGGTTAGCACCTTTCGTGCCCTCGGGGGCGAAGACGAACTTCGATCGAAAAGTATTCTTCACTTCGTGCTGATGAAGTTGTCGTACAGGCTAAAAGCAGCTTGGGGTAGGAAAGTATTCGAATTGCTTCCCCGAGAGGCCAGCTTGGTTGATCTCGACCAATGGCTCGAAGAAATGGTCATCGTTCAAAACAGCATCGTCTGTAATGAGTCAGACCCTTCTGAACGGAAGGGACGTGTGGGGCGGTCCGAATTCGTCACGTCGTGTAAACGTATTAACGTCTTTGAATGGAGTCGTCGCTTGTCGCGTTTGCGACAAGACACATGCGATGGAAGAATGTCCCGACTTTCTATCTCTGTCTCCTCGTTGTCGGGCTGAGACGTTGAAAGGGTTCGGCTTATGCTTTGCATGCTTTGACTCGTCGCACAAGGCTCGTCGTTGCCGTGTAAGGAAAGAATGTGGCGTTGACGGTTGTCGTCTGCGCCACCATCCCTTGCTGCATGGAGCTCCAAGGGTGTATGTCCAAGATTGCACCTTGGGAGCAAGGGAACTGGCGACGAAACGTACTCCGTCCTCAGAATCGACCATGGTTGGGACCACAGTGACAAACTCGGCTAGCGCGGTTTTGTTATCGGTTGTCCCCGTGACTGCCGTGTCAGGGAGCCGCGTCGTATCGACGTACGCATTGTTGGACACAGGAAGCGAAGGCTCCCTGATAACAGAAAGGCTTGCTGAAAAATTGCAGCTCAACAAGATCCCAAGCCGGATACGACTGTCCACATTTCACGGGCAAGATCCTTCGCCAGAACTGTTTACGACGACGTTGGAAATACGGTCAGTGGATTCTGAAGGGAGATTTTGTGTCAAGAATGCGATAGTTGTTCCGTCTTTGAACGTATCCGCTCGAGTGGTCGACTGGCCAACCATGAAGAATCGTCTCGATTATTTGAATGACCTCCCGCTCGTACGAATTGATTACGGTCGCATTGAGTTGTTGCTCGGTGCGGACAATTTCGAAGCAATACGCCCAGTCGAAGTACGACAACCTCCACGGCGGGACCAACCATACGGTGTGAGGACTCCACTGGGTTGGACGGTCTGTGGTCGATTTTCATTGCCCAGAGAAGAGCGGTTCCTCTATTCTGTCCATATCAATCGAGTCAGTGTTGCGTCAGCGGAAAATCAAACGTCACTATTTGAAAGTCTTGAAAGATTTTGGTCGACAGAAAGCTTTGGGACGAAGCCCAACACGACGCTCCCTGTTTCTGC
The DNA here is from genome assembly GCA_000612645.2 of Trichuris muris. Taxonomy (NCBI): domain Eukaryota; kingdom Metazoa; phylum Nematoda; class Enoplea; order Trichinellida; family Trichuridae; genus Trichuris; species Trichuris muris. Next base: position 19,015 of record CBXJ02000135.1, on the reverse strand, counting down.
AGAGGAAGCATACGCAAGGCGCTTATTGGAATCTTCCACGATGTTCGTCGGTAATCGTTTTTCCGTTGGGTTACTTTGGAAACCTAATGTGCGTGCTCTGCCCAACAATCGTCCACTCGCTGTGAGTCGTTTCTTAGCACTTCGAAGGCGTTTACGGTCACGCCCCGCCTTACACGCCATGTATCGCGAGGCGATGGATGATCTTCTACACCGCAACGTGGCGGCTGAAGTGCCGAACGCCGATCTAGAGTTGCCGCATGGCCGTGTGTGGTACTTACCACACCACGGCGTCACTCACCCAAACAAGCCGAGTAAACTTCGGATTGTTTTCGATGCGTCGGCGAAGTACGCCAATACATCACTGAATGATCTCCTATCTAAAGGCCCTGATCTGGCAAATAGCGTCGTTGGAGTACTGACTCGTTTTCGTCGATACAAGATCCCTGTTGCCTCCGACGTCGAAAAGATGTTCCATCAGGTGATTGTGCCTGAAGATGATCAGTCCGTTCTTCGTTTTCTCTGGACAAACTCTACCGACGGTGCCCCACGTACATATCAGATGAAACGACAGGTTTTCGGGCTAAGTTCCGCTCCTGCTTCCTGTATACACGCATTGAATTGTACCATAAAGAAGTTTGGAACAGACGAAGTGGTTAAACGTTGCCGAAGACAGTTCTACGTGGACAATTACTTGGACTCGCTCGAAACGGTGGAAGACGCAACTAGAATTTCTAGCGATTTGAAGGAGGCCCTGAGGAAAGGGGGCTTTGTCCTCACGAAGTGGTCGACTACCGACCGAGACCTGCTTGAATGTTTTCCCGTTACTGAACGCTCAACCGGAATAGTTAATCTGGATCTGGGCTGTAATACCGTTGAGAATGTGCTCGGTTTGTCGTGGGATCAGCGTTCGGATTCGTTCCGTTTTGCATATGGTACGAAAATCAAGGCGGTAAAAACGAAACGGCAGTTGCTCAGCGCAGTTGCAAGTCTCTATGATCCACTCGGTCTCTTTGCTCCCGTGATGGTGACCGCGAAATCGCTCATGCGAGACGCCACGTGCCTTGATGTTGATTGGGACGAAGAGTTGGATTCTAATTTGCTACAACGTTTCCAAGCCTGGTCGTCAGGACTTGGATCTTTATCAGGGCTTTCGATCCCTAGATGGCTCTCGCTATCCGAGGGAGGTAGCAAGGATCGAATTGCACTCCTTCTCAGATGCGTCTGAAGCAGCATTCGGAGCGGTACTTTATTTGAGGTCTGTTAGTACGGTAGGAACCGTCAGTGTCTCGTTCGTTATGGCGAAAACGCGTATTGCGCCACGGCGGCCGTTAACAGTTCCCCGCCTCGAACTTCAAGCAGCGTTATTGGCGGTTCGCTTGGTTGAAACTGTAAAACGAGAAATCGATGTTCCCCTGGATGGTACAATTTATTGGACAGATTCGACTACGGTACTCCATTGGCAGCGAGTACCGGCCAGGATGCGTTCGTTCGTTGCTCATCGCATTGCGGAGATACTCGAATTATCGGAAGCCAGCGACTGGCGATATGTACCTGGGAAATTGAATCCGGCCGACGACGCCTCGAGAGGCCTGCCAGCAAACAAGTTGCATGCAAATCATCGTTGGTTCTGCGGTCCAGCCTTCTTAGGCGAACTTGAAACTGCTTGGCCGGAAAATATAACGGTTGGTCACCCAGAACATGCGGAGCTCGAGACGTTTAGGCCTTCACGACAGATCGGAGCAATATCGACATGGGAAGAAAACGTTGTTTTGCGTCTTATCGATGTGACGTCAAGTTATAAAAGGATTCTTCACATCATTGCCTACGTTTGCCGTTTCGTCTATCATCGCAGAGGGACTTCAAGATCGTTGGAAGCGGATGAAATCCGTATGGCCGAACGATTGTGCATTCGTATCGTACAAAACGTGTACCTAGGCGCTGACATTGCTGATATGCGCGAAGGCCGTAAAATCAACGAATCGTCGAAATTGATAAAACTCAATGCATTTCTGGACGGGGAAAACCTAGTGCGCATTGGAGGGCGCATCTGCCGCGCGGACGTGGATTACTCGATTAAGCATCCAGTTGTCTTACCGGGCGAGAGTTCCTTGGCGCATCGAATCGTCTGGCAGCGTCACCTTGATTTGATGCATGCGGGCATCGAAAGAGTCCTCGCTGATCTACGTACCGAGTATTGGATTATCGGCGGTCGCCGCTCAGTACGGCGAATAATCGGTAGATGCCTATATTGTCGGAGATTAAGCGCATTGCCTAAACAGGTCATGATGGCCGACCTGCCCAGCGAGCGCCTAGATTTTTGCCTGCGAGCCTTTACTAATGTTGGAATAGATTTTTTCGGGCCATTTGCAGTTACCGTTAAACGTAGCACGGAAAAACGCTACGGTTGTATATTCACATGCCTGGTGAGCCGAGCGGTCCACCTTGAATTGACTCCGTCGTTAAGTCTAAATTCCGTCGTTCTCGCGCTGAAGAGGTTCATCTCAAGGCGTGGTCGCCCAAAGGTCATATTTTCTGACAATGGCAAGAGTTTCGTAAGGGCGGCAAAATGTTTAGAGGAAGAGCTAACGAATCTTGATCTTGAGAAGCTCAGTGCAAGCGCCTCTGACCTACGAATTCACTGGAAGTTCTCCCCTCCTAATGGACCGCATTTCGGCGGCGTGTGGGAGAGGTTGATTGGTATGGCTAAAAAGGCATTAACGGCAACCTTACAAGGAAACACGTGTACTGATGAAGTCTTGAGCACCGTGTTCGCCGAAGTTGAGGCGTTACTGAACGGAAGACCTCTGTGTTATATCGGTGACGATCCGTCGAATCCCGAACCGTTGACACCGTTTTTGCTCCTGACCGGAAGAGCAAATGTTAACGTGCCGTTGGACATCACGTGCGTGAAAGATTGCACATTGAGTAAGCATTGGTGCCACGCGCAGCTTATCGTCAATCGGTTCTGGCGTCGTTGGCTGAAAGAATACCTGCCAACATTGCAGCGCCGATCGAAATGGACGAAGGACCAGGCGAACCTTGAAGTCGGCGATGTCGTGGTAGTCGTTGAACCGCAACTACCACGCGGCCAATGGCCGTTGGGCCGCGTAACCGAAGTCGTAAAAGGTTCCGACGGCCGCGTCCGAATCGCTACTGTCAGGACTAAACACCGATCTTACGTTAGGCCAGTCACGCGTTTAGCGCTAATCGAACATCTTCATTGACGGACGAATAGTTGTTCGTCCTCGTTTTATGTACACAAACGCCTATTCCTTTCCTTTACTTCAATATTCCTTCATGTTTTCTTTATATTATTCATCGTCTGTTATCGGTGATGACTAAGTTTCCCTTGCGTGGAAACGAGGGGGAGGAGTGTCACAGATAACGATCGCGTAAGCGCTAGGTGGCACTACTGGCCCCTCCATCGGCTTATCGCGTTGGTTCGCTCCGAGCGACGCACTCGAGTTTTTGTGCCCTGTGCTGAAGGGTTCGTTCGTTCTTGTTTGTGCGTTTTCGTTGCTCGTTCTCGGTGTAGTCTGATCGTTTCTCGCTTCGTTCGGTTCTCGCAATAAATACGTCGATCGTCTAATGTCGTGGTTTGTTCGCGACACCATGGTTTCAAAGTTGTCCATGGTTTCAAAGTTGTGCATGGTTTTAAAGTTGTCCACGGTTTTAAAGCTTCCCGTGTCTTTAAACTTAACCATGGTTTTAAAGTTACCCAAGGCTTTAAAGTTGTCCACGGTTTTAAAGTTTTCCGTGCGTTTAAAGTTGTGCATGGTTTTAAAGTTGACCAAGCTATTAAAGTTGTCCACGGATTTAAAGTTGTCCACGGGTTTAAAGTCGTCCATGGTTTTAAAGTTGTCCTCTGTTTTAAAGTTGACCATGGTTTTAAAGTTGTATATGGTTTTAAAGTTGTCCATGGATTTAAAGTTTATCCATGGGTTTAAAGTTGCCCATGGCTTTGAAGTTGTCCATGGTTTTAAAGTTGTCCACGGTTTTAAAGCTTTCCGTGGGTTTAAACTTAACTATTGTTTTTAAGTTGGCCAAGGTTTTAGAGTTAGGCATTATCGCTGATGACGGGGTGTGAGCGACCCTGAAAGCTCCGAGTTTCTGTGATGATTAATTAAACGGTGTCACTCGTATAAATCTGGTATGACAGGTTTTAAAGTTGTCCATGGTTTTAAAGTTGTCTACGGTTTTAAAGTTTCCCGTGTGTTTAAACTTAACCATGGTTTTAAAGTTGGCCAAGGTTTTAAAGTTGTCCTTGGTTTTAAAGTTGTCAGCGGCTTTAAAGTTGTCCATGATTTTAAAGTTGTCCACGGTTTTAAAGTTTCCCGGGGGTTTAAAGTTATGCACTGTTTTAAAGTTGACCATAGTTTTAAAGTTGGCAAAAGGTTTAAAGTTTTCCTCGGTTTTAAAGTTGTCCACGGTTTTAAGGTTTACCATGGTTTTAAAGTTGTCCACGGTTTTCAAGTCTACCGTGGTTTTAAAATTGTGCATGGTTTTAAATGTTGCCATGGTTTTAAAGTTGTCCATGGTTTTAAAGTTGTCCACGGTTATAAAGTTGTCCACGGTTTCAAAGTTTCCCGTGGCTTTAAACTTAACCATGGTGTTAAACTTGGCCAAGGTTTTAAAGTTGTCCGTGGTTTTAAAGTTGTCCACGGTTTTAAAGTTCTCCATGATTTTAAAGTTGTCCCGGGTTTTAAAGTTGACCGTGGTTTTAAAGTTGGCCAAGGTTTTAAAGTTGTCCACGGTTATAAAGTTGTCCACGGGTTTAAATTCGTCCATGGTTTTAAAGTTGCCCACGGTTTTAAAGTTTCCCGTGTGTTTAAACTTAACCATAGTTTTAAAGTTGGCCAAGGTTTTAAAGTTTTTTTAGAAGAAGAAGTCAACACGGTAATTCCCCGTTTTATATTTTTTATTTAGTAAGTACAAACAGCGGAGCTTTCGGAAGTTGCCTCTTCCGTCTTCAGCGCCAATTGTAATTGTGTATGGTTGAATGGTCTAGTCTGTTATGTTTTGTTTAAAATCTCAGACGTTTGTTTAAAGTAACCGAGGCTGGGTGGATGGACTGTAAAACCCAAAGGTATAGATGTGGAAAAATAGAATAAGGTAAAACCTAAAATTATGTAAAACCAAAAATGGAAAGCATGAAATTTATAAGTGTACTGCGATACAATAAAATTGATAAAGAACATTGGGAGATCGTTAAGAAGAAAGAAATGAAAAAGAAGGAGAAACGGTAGTGTCGGTAACAAAAAGCAAAAGAACAAAAAAAGAACAAAAAACAAAAAAATATATACAAAAAACAAAATACTAAGTAGAAAAAAGTGTTTACATAAAAAGGTTGTGGGTTTTAATCCGTCTGAAGATTTAGCCAGCAGCAGTTGGTCCGAGTAGTTACCGTGGCCCAGATATCGTTCACTTCCTCTCCTTGGTCTCTATTCAAGCACTGATTGTTTCAGATGAAAAGTGCTTCTTTCATCTTCCTTATTCTAAAATCCGGTTCGGGAGCCAGTTTATGTACTGTGATTCCTTCATCTGGCCGCGGACAGGAGACCGCGTGTTCAACCATTGCAGACGCGTTTATTGCGTCCTGCTTCACTCTTTCTGGGTTATTTGTTTGTCTTCTCCCTCTCCTTCTGGGGCTTTCTCCTCTTTCCCTTCTTTCAGCTTCCCTGTATCGGTGTAGGGCCCTTATGTGTTGTTGGAACCGTACATCAACGGTGTGGCCAGTTTCGCCTATGTAACGGGCTCCACAGCTGCATTGGATCATGTAGACTGCCCCTTGTATTTGTTCAGCAGAGAGCTTGTTTTTGTCTGAACGAATTATGGACCTCAAATTGATATGGTTTTTAAAGACCACGTCTACTCCCAGTCTTCTAATTATAGCTGAGCTGTTTATGGAACATTTAGAGGAAAAAGCCTTCCCATCCGGCTTATCGGAGTACAACGTTAAGTTATTCAAACGCTACGTAGATGATATTTTCGCAATTGTCAAGCAAGGAAAGGATGATGAATTACTTAACCACCTGAACAACCTTTTCCCGGGAAAAATCCAGTTCACGATTGAAAGGGAAGAAGAAGGTTGCCTGCCCTTCCTTGATGTTTTAGCAGTTAAAGAAGGAAACCAATTGAAGACTAAGGTTTACCGGAAAGTGACCAATTCTGGAAAATACCTTAACTTTCTATCCAACAATCCGAAAAGTGTAAAAAAAGGAATCATTACTGGAATGGTTGACCGAGCTACCAAAACTTGCAGTAGAGAATACCTCCATGAGGAAATCGATTTTATTCGTCAAATACTAAGAAAGAACGACTTCCCCATTAGATTGACGGAATACTGTATTAAAAAGAGACTTCGCACGTGGAGGAGCAGGGGGTTCAGGAGAAACGCAGCACCCCATACACGGCTTGTCATACCATACTACCCAGGTTTAAGTGACAAATTACAGATGGCAACTAGAAGACTGGGAGTAGACGTGGTCTTTAAAAACCATATCAATTTGAGGTCCATACTTCGTTCAGACGAAAACAAGCTCCCTGCTGAACAAATACAAGGGGCAGTCTACATGATCCAATGTAGCTGCGGAGCCCGTTACATAGGTGAAACTGGCCATACCGTTGATGTACGGTTCCAACAACACATAAGGGCCCTACACCGATACAGGGAAGCTGAAAGAAGGGAAAGAGGAGAAAGGCCCAGAAGGAGAGGGAGAAGACAAACAAATAATCCAGAAAGAGTGAAGCAGGACGCAATAAACGCGTCTGCAATGGTTGAGCACGCGGTCTCCTGTCCGCGACCAGATGAAGGAATCACAGTACATAAACTGGCCGCCGAACCGGATTTTAGATTAAGGAAGATTAAAGAAGCACTTTTCATCAGAAACAATCAGTGCTTGAATCGAGACCAAGGAGAGGAAGTGAACGATATCTGGGCCACGGTAACTACTCGGACAACTGCTGCCGGCTAAATCTTCAGATGGATTAAAACCCACAACCTTTACATGTAAACACTTTTTTCTACTTAGTTTTTTGTTTTTTGTATATTTTTTTGGTTTTTTGTTCTTTTTTTGTTTTTTTTGTTCTTTTGTTTTAGTTACCGACACTACCGTTTCTCCTTCTTTTTCATTTCTTTCTTCTTAACGATCCCCCAATGTTCTTTATCAATTTTATTGTATCGCAGTGCACTTATAAATTTCATACATTCCATTTTTGGTTTTACGTAATTTTAGGTTTTACCTTATTCTATTTTTCCACATCTATACCTTTGGGTTTTACAGTCCATCCACCCAGCCTCGGTTACTTTAAACAAACGTCTGAGATTTTAAACAAAACATGACAGACTAGACCATTCAACCATGCACAATTACAATTGGCGCTGAAGACGGAAGAGGCAACTTCTGAAAGCTCCGCTGTTTGTACTTACTAAATAAAAAATACAAAACGGGGAATTACCGTGTTGATTTCTTCTTCTAAAAAATGAGAACCTACCCCGTACAAGCAAATCCTATTTTCAGGTTTTAAAGTTGTCAGCGGTTTTAGAGTTGCCCATGATTTTAAAGTTGTCCACGGTTTTAAAGTTTTCCGTGGGTTTAAAGTTGCGCACGGTTTTAAAGTTGGCCATGGTTTTAATGCTGACCAAGGTTTTAAAGTTGCCCACGGTGTGAAAGTTGTCCACGGGTTTAAAGTCGTGTATGGTTTTAAAGTTGTCCATGGTTGGAATAAGGGAATTTTGACGGGTTTGGGTTTCATTTTGTCCAATACGGCAATAACCCGTTGAAGAAATATTTTATTTTCCGCGAAGCTTTCGGGACCGACCTTGTCCCGTCGTCAGCGCTTAGTAGAATGAAAATTGTCGGGAACCTATTCAATCTTAGAGTTGTTTTAAACCGAAGGACCAACGATCTTTCTTTAAACTTATTGTCTTCATTCCCTTGGTGGTAGCGGTTAGACTTTAAAGTTATCCTATTTCTTGGTCCTTTGTTCGAGGTTTTTCATATGTTCGTTGCTTCGCTTTCCCCGTTTGTTGAAACAAACGCACATCCCGTTTTTATCGCCACAATGGACCATATGTTGCTAATATCCGTCCCTTGATCCCTGTTAATGCAAACGTTGTGGCGAATATAAAATGCTTCTTTGATTTTTCTAAGCTTGAAGTCCTGTTCATGTTTTAGTATGGACACGCTCATTTGGTTGTTTGTATGCGGACAACCTATTGAATGTTCCACCATGGCTGAGGCGTTGATTGCCTCTTGCATTATTTCCAAGGGGTCCCTTTCTTGTGGTCTTCCCCTTGTTCTCACCGTTTCACCTCTATGTCTTCTTTCAGCGTTCCTATACCTTGTCAGTGCCATGTTGTGTTGTTTTATTCTGTGTTCCACTGTATGTCCTGTTTCTCCAATATATTTAGCCCCACATGCACATTTAATACTATAAACTACTCCTGGTTTCTTATCATACGTGATCTTGACTTTGTCTGATCTTAAGATCGATCTTAGATTCGGAGGACTTCTGAAAGCAATTAGAATTCCAAAATTCTTTGCTAGTTTCCGAATCTTCTCCCCTAAACCAGGATAGTAAGGAATGCAAAGTGTTTTTGTTGTTTCTTCCCTATCCCTTTTTGGCCTTCTGTCCCGGTGTAGGTGCATCTGTAGTCTCTCTTTAATGCATGAATCAATGAGATCCTTGGGGTAGTCGTTCAACAGTAATGTTCTTTTTATATATCCGATTTCGTCCTTCAAGTATTCATTATCACAAATCTTCACTGCTCTGTCCACCATTCCTATTACGATACCCCTTTTGACTGTCATTGGATGGTTCGAGAAGAAATTTAGGTATCTGTCTGAATTCGTGGGTTTTCGGTAAACCCTTGTCTTAAGATGATTGTTACTCCTTATTACTAGGGTGTCCAGGAATGGAAGTCTTCCATTTTTTTCTTTTTCCATTGTGAACGTGATGTTCTCCGGGAAAAGGCTGTTCAAGTGCTCAAGAAGAGCTGTCTCCTTTCCATTTTTGATAACTACAAACACGTCATCAACGTAACGCTTGAAAATCTTTAAATGATACGTTGAGATGTTAGTTCCGAAAGCTTTCTCTTCCAAATGTTCCATGAATATTTCCGCAATAATTGGGGAAAGGGGGCTTCCCATCGGTGCTCCGTCAACTTGTGCAAAGTAACTCCCGTTCCATTGGAAGTAGTTGCCTTCTTTCATGCAAAATTTGATCATCTGTGTTAGATGGCAGGGGTTCATTTTTGTCCTATTTCTCAAGGTTTCATCTTTGGATAATGAATCCAAAATGATGTTGTATGTGTAATCCAGTGGTATACTGGTAAAAAGATCTTTTACATCGTAACTAACCAGAATGTCATCATATTCAAGTTCCACAGGTTTTATCTCCTGTACGAATGATAGGGAATTTTCAGTATGCGAAAGTCTTCCGCCGGTAAGTGGTTTTAGAATTTTGGTCAAATATCTGCATAGTTCGCTGACCACACTTCGGCTGCTTGCCACTACCGGTCTTAGAGGAAAAAAAATGTTGTCCATGGTTTTAAAGTTTACCATGGTTTTAAAGTTGCCCATGGTTTTGATGTTGTCCATGGTTTGACATGAACGTACGACAAGCACTGTTGATAATAATTTAATACCAAACAAACCGGAGCTTTCGGGACTAACCGCTTCCCGTCTTCAGCGGTTAAAATGACTGAAACAATAGTATGTAGTGAAACGTGGTAAGGGAGGTATGATTTTAAACCAGCAAGTACGATGTAGTAAAATACAGGATGTTTCAACGTAACGCTTGAATACTTTCGGGAGAGAAAGGTTGTCAAAAGTGGAGAAGCCCAATTCTTCCAAATGCTCCATGAAAATCTCGGCTATGGCTGGTGAGAGACTACTTCCCATAGGGGCTCCATCCTTTTGTAAGAAGAAGATCCCTTGGAAATGGAAGAAATTGGCTTCTAACATACAGAATGATACTAATTTTTTCACATGGTGGGGGTTCATCTTTGTTCTATTTTTGAGAGTCTCGTCTTGGCTCAATAACCGTTCCAGATGATCCAACGTGTATTCTATAGGGATACTGGTAAATAGGCTTTTCACATCATAGCTGACTAAGATATCCCTGTCTGTTATAGAGACATTTCTTATTTCAGTTGAAGATTCTTTGCTGTTTCTAACGTGGGACAATCTACGGCCTGACAGGGGATTGATGATGTCCTTCAAATAAGAGCACAACTTAGACGTGATCGTATTGATGGAAGAGACTACCGGTCTCAGCGGCACATCTTCCTCGTGAATGTTTGGTAAACCATACATTTCCGGGATCTTGCAATTGCGGTGGCAGTAAATGTGTTTCGAAATTTTCGTTAGTCTCATATCGTTTGTTTCAGAGATAATGTCATTCAAAATCATAAGCAGTTTCTTTCTGACGGCCACCGATGGGTTTTCAGGAATTGGTTTACACACGTCATCAGCTAACACCTCCGACATTTTTTGGACGTAGGTGGAGCGGTCCAAAACTACTACTGCATTGTCTTTATCAGCCTATGTAATCAACAATTCATCTTTCGAACTTAAATCCTTTAAAATCCTTTGCTCTTGTCTATCAATGTTAGGAGCAGCTCTTTGTAAGTGGTGTAGTAAGCCCACTATCGAACCTCTGATATCAGCTGCCAGGATAGGGTCAGTGGAAGAGAGGCTGTGTTCTACTGATGCTATAAGGTCAAGAATTGGTGGGTGTTTTTGAGTAGGAACAAAGTTCAGTCCTTTCGCCAGAACCAACTTCTGAGCCTCTGTTAGATGTTGTGAACTAAGGTTGACTACTACTTTCGTAAGATCAACTAACTGGTTGTTAGTTCTTCTACGTGATCTTCCAAAAATCCATGTATTTGGACAACAATCATAAGAGAGGAAGGCATCTGTGATACCTCAAGGTTATACCATACACCAAATGTTCAAAGAGTTTAAAACATTGGTTTAAAACCCATCGTACTTGCTGGTTTAAAATCATACCTCCCATACCGCGTTTCACTACATACTCTCGTTTCAGTCATTTTAACCGCTGAAGACGGGACGCGGTTAGTCCCGAAAGCTCCGGTTTGTTTGGCATTAAATTATTATCAACGGTGCTTGTCGTACATTCATGTCATGTTTAATTACACCGTTACTAAAGTTACAATTTTTAATTAGTTGTCCATGGTTTTAAAGTTGTCCACGGTTTTAAAGTTTCCCGTGGGTTTAAACTTAACCATGGTTTTCAAGTTGGCCAAGGGTTTAAAGTTGTCCATGGTTTTCAAGTTCTCAGCGGTTTTAAGGTTTCCCATGATTTTAAAGTTGTCCACGGTTTTAAAGATTCCTGGGGGTTTAAAGTTCTGCACGGTTTTAAAGTTTACCATGGTTTTAAAGTTGTCCACGGTTTTGAAGTTGTCCTCTGTTATAAAGTTGACCATGATTTTAAGGTTGTGTATGGTTTTAAATTTGTCCATGGATTTAAAGTTTACCATGGTTTTAAAGTTGGCCAAAGTTTTAAAGCTTTCGTCGGTTTTAAAGCTTTCGTCGGTTTTAAAGTTGTCCACGGTTTTAAAGTTTACCATGGTTTTAAAGTTGTCCACGGTTTTAAAGTTGTCCTCTGTTATAAAGTTGACCATGATTTTAAGGTTGTGTATGGTTTTAAAGTTGTCCATGGATTTAAAGATTACCATGGTTTTAAGGTTGCCCATGGTTTTGAAGTTGTCCATGGCTTTTAAGTTGTCCACGGTTTTAAAGTTTCCCGTGGGTTTAAACTTAACCATAGTTTTAAAGTTGTCCACGGGTTTAAAGTCGTCCATGGTTTTAAAGTTGTTCTCTGTTTTAAAGTTGACCATGGTTTTAAGTTGTCTATGGTTTTAAAGTTGTCCATGGTTTTAAAGTTTACCATGGTTTTAAAGTTGCCCATGGTTTTGAAGTTGTCCATGGTTTTAAAGTTGTCCACGGTTTTAAAGTTTCCCGTGTGTTTGAAATTTTTTCTTTTGTTTGACGGGATAATTTTATAACATTCCATTTCTTATAACACGGTTGAATCCCGTTTCTTTGTAAGAATACTTTTATTTTTAGCAGAGCTTTCGGACGTTACTTCGTCTATCATCAGTGCTATAGTTAATGTCAACTGTCCAGTACGGTCGATGGTCCTGCAAGCTCCTCCGCTCGACCAACCGGGTAGGCAACATCAACTATCAGGTCTACACCTGGACCCATCAAGCGACTGTCGCCCGCCCAGTCGGTCACGCAGAAGAGCGAGCGTCCCAACCGACCGACCAAGGCAGCGACACAACACAAAATGAAACAACGGCAGTAACAATCAAAGGCACGTCGAATCTACTTTAAAACGACCGTCCTTTAAAGTCCTCTTCCCGGTGTTTTCTTTTTTCTTCCTGTTTCTCCTTATCCGATGTTTCTTCCTTTTTCTGCCGTTGTCCTTTTTTATCCATGCGCCCCGTGCAGCGCGGGTATATTGAAATTTTTTCTTTTGTTTGACGGGATAATTTTATAACATTCCATTTCTTATAACAGGTTGAATCCCGTTTCTTTGTAAGAATACTTTTATTTTTAGCAGAGCTTTCGGACGTTACTTCGTCCATCATCAGTGCTATAGTTAATGTCAACTGTCCAGTTGTGTTGTGTCGCTGCCTTGGTCGGTCGGTTGGGACGCTTGCTCTTCTGCGTGACCGACTGGGCGGGCGACAGTCGCTTGATGGGTCCAGGTATAGACCTGATAGTTGATGTTGCCTACCCGGTTGGTCGAGCGGAGGAGCTTGCAGGACCATCGACCGTACTGGACAGTTGACATTAACTAAAGCACTGATGATGGACGAAGTGACGTCCGAAAGCTCTGCTAAAATTAAAAGTATTCTTACAAAGAAACGGGATTCAACCGTGTTATAAGAAATGGAATGTTATTCCCGTGTGTTTAAACTTAACCATGGCTTTTAAGTTGGTCAAGGTTGAATTGAAGGAGAAACGGCAATTGACCCGTGAACAAAAGTTTTAATGCGTTGCTTTCGGGACCTGACTTGGTCCCGTCATCAGCGCTGGGAAACAGCAACCTTCTTGGTTGCAAACAGCAAAAGAATGATGTGACATGCAGAGTACAATTTAAACTACAACTGAGCTTAGACACTTTAAACCGCTGTGTCATCTTTAAAACCAGCTTGAACTTTTCCCTCAGAAAGAGGACCCACTATGGGGGTCGAAACAAAAATCAGCGGTAGTTGGTTCGGAATGTCTGGTTGCTCTGATAGAGGCACAATCCGTCATAAATGCCACAACCGACCAAATCTTGCTAATTTCAACACCTTCATCCCTGTTGATGCACGGGTTGTGCCGGATATAAAAGGCCTCCTTGATTTTTCTGAGACGAAAATCTTGTTCGCGTTCCAAAATCGAGCAACTGGTGTTGATGTTAAGGGCTAGTTGGCAGTCCACAGAGTGTTCAACCCAAGCCGAGGATTTCACAGCCTCCTTCATTACATCACCCGGATCTTTCCTTTGTGGCCTTCCTATTGTCACAAAGAATTCTCCTCTCAGCCTTTTCTCAGCGTTCTTGTACCTTGTTAGTGCCATTTTGTGCTCGTTTAGCCGGTGTGGTAATGTGTGACGCGTCTCTCCAATGTATCTTGCCCCACAATTGGATTTAATACAGTACACCACACCTGCTTGTCCGTCTGGTTGGATTTTAACCTTGTCGGAACGTAACAATGAGAAAAGGCTTGGTAAGCTTTTGAACACAACCCTGTAACCGATCGTCCTGGCAATTTTTCTGATTCCTTCACCTATACCCGGGTAGTAGGGTATGCAGATTGACTTCAATCCCGGTTCTTCAACTTGCCTCTTGTGTGCAGGTCTGCCAGGAATCTGCAGTTTTAGCATGCGTTCTCTAATGGTGGTCTCCATGAAATATTTGGGGTAACCGTTCTGTAGTAAAATCCGTTTTATATATTTAATTTCGTCTGCCAGGTATTGAACGTGGCAGAGGGAATACGCCCGGTCAACCATACCAGTTATAATCCCTTTCTTGACAAATAGCGGGTGGTTCGAATGGAAGTTCAGATACCTCTCTGAGTTGGTGGGTTTTCGGAAAACCTTAGTTTTAATGTGACCCTGATCCCGTATGACTAAGCAGTCCAGAAATGCTAGCTTCCCGTTCTCCTCTCTTTCCATTGTAAAGGTGATTTTACCAGCAAAAATAGAGTTGAGATGGTCGAGAAGGGCACCTTCCTTGTCTTTTTCGATTATAACAAAAATATCATCGACATAGCGTTTGAACATCTTCACACCCATGGAAGAAAAACCATCCTTGAAAGCAAGAACTTCGAGATGTTCCATGAATATTTCCGCCACCACTGGTGAGAGCGGGCTGCCCATCGGTGCTCCTTCTTTCTGTGAAAAATAAGAACCATTCCAATGGAAGTAATTTCCTTCTTCCACGCAGAACTTAACCAGTTGTGACAAATGGTACGGGTTGAGTTTGGTTCTTTGTGTCAATTTGACATCCTTGGATAAAGATTCAAACAAGATGTCAAAAGTGTATCCCAAAGGGACACTAGTGAACAGGTCTTTTACATCGTAACTAACCAAGATGTCCTCAGGTTGTAAATCTACCTGAACTACCTCTTTCACAAAAGAGGATGAGTTGATCGTGTGAGAAGGGTGTAACCCCGTTAGCGGTCGTAATAGCTTAGCCAAGTACCTGCTGAGTTCTGTAACAACACCTCGGCCACAAGCTACTATCGGTCTGAGAGGAACACCAACCTTGTGAATTTTTGGAAAGCAGAACATTTCCGGAGGAGAGAAGTTCGAACTGTACTTGAGCTTTTTTAGGAACCTTGAGATCTGTTCTTCTCTAGTTTCGTCATAAAACTGTGACAGGAGCTTGATGAGGTGTTTCCTCACCTTATCTGTAGGATCATTCTGTAACGGTGTGTAAGCATCTGTATCTAAAAGGTCTTTTACTTTGCTGTTGTACATCTCCCTATCCAGGATGACCACCACATTTCCCTTATCCGCCTTCGTGATCATGATGTTGTCGTCTCTTTTCAAATCTCTTAATATACGATTCTCAAGACGTGAGAGATTTAGAACCGGCCGATAATGACGTTGAGTGATGTAGCTTGTCAGCAAGGATCTTAAGGTATCAGATTGCACCTTTTCGTCTTTCCTAATCTCACTTTCCACTATGCTGATGAGATCCAAGTAGTTAATCTTGGGAGGCGTCGGCACGAAATTCAACCCTTTAGCAAGGACCTCTTTTTCGTCCGAGGTAAGAATTCTGGAGCTCAGGTTAACCACTATTTTGTCCAAGTCTGTGTCAGCACATCTTTTTGACCCGCTACCGCTACTGCGGAATTCCCAGGACTTCGAGCAAATCAGACGGTTGAATTTCTTTTCCAAGATGGCTTGCTCCTTCTGCGTGCATAGGAAAGCCGATAACTCGACATGTCTAACTAGGAGTCCAAGTAAATTTTCGTCTAGGATTGTTCCCAAACGCTCCTTCGCCTGTCTAACGCAGTCAGAAAGGTTAGCGGTCAAGGTTTTAAAGTTGTCCATGGTTTTAAAGTTGTCCACGGTTTTAAAGTTTTCTGGGGGTTTAAAGTTGTGCACGGTTTTAAAGATGACCATGGTTTTAAAGTTGGGCAAAGTTTTAAAATTTTCCTCGGTTTTAAAGTTGTCCACGGTTTTAAAGTTTACCATGGTTTTAAAG
Organism: Trichuris muris; assembly: GCA_000612645.2. Classification (NCBI taxonomy): domain Eukaryota; kingdom Metazoa; phylum Nematoda; class Enoplea; order Trichinellida; family Trichuridae; genus Trichuris; species Trichuris muris. The sequence continues at coordinate 3,277 of CBXJ02000135.1, read as the reverse complement.
TTGTCCATGGTTGTAAAGTTTGCGATGGTTTTAAAGTTGTCCATGTTTTGAAGAAGAAATCAACACGGTAATTCCCCGTTTTGTATTTTTTATTTAGTAAGTATAAACAGCGGAGCTTTCGGAAGTTTCCTCTTCCGTCTTCAGCGCCAATTGTAATTGTGTACGGTGGAATGGTGCAGTGTGCTATGTTTTGTTTAAAATCTCAGACGTTTGTTTAAAGTAACCGAGGCTTGGCGGATGGACTGTAAAACTCAAAGGTATAAATGTGGAAAAATAGAATAAGGTAAAAATTGAAGATGGGGTTTCTTTTGACGGGGTAGTTTTTCATGTTGTAAACCAAATACGGCAATAACCCGTTAGACGAAATCGTTTATTCCAAAAAGGAAACAAGCGTAGCTTTCGGAACCAACCTTGTTCCGTCCTCAGCGCTAAACAATAACCTTTGTAACCTACTTATGGATGGTCAAGTACTAACGTTGACCTGAGTTCGTTAGTAGTGGTCACGTGGGGAATTAACTGACATCATCAGGAGGATTGTTTCGACGAGAAGTAGATGGGCTTTGGTCAACTGAGTGGTCTTTGCAACATTGTGCCGCATTAACCACAGTCGACCAAATGTCACTGACTCCTACTCCTTCATCCCTGTTGATGCAGTTATTGTGGCGGATGTACATTGCCTCTTTGATTTTTCGAAGACTGAAATTAGGTTCGTAATGCAGTCTTGTTGCGGTAAGTTGATCCAGCGGGTTGCAACATGATACCACATGTTGAACCACCGCTGAGGCATTAATTGATTCTTCCATGATCTTTGCTAGATCTCTTGTTTGCGGGCGACCTCTCCTTTTTGGAACTTCTCCTCTTTGTCGCTTTTCGGCATTCCTGTAACGTTTGAGTGCCGCGATGTGCTGTTGAAACCGGTGCGCTACCGTGTGCCCTGTTTCACCAATGTAGCTTGCACCACAGCTGCAATTGACACTGTAGATTGCCCCGGGTTTGTTCTCTGGAGAGATCTTAACCTTGTCCGAACGTAAAAAGGATCTAAGGTTCGTAAAGTTTTTTGAAAAACACCTTGAATCCCAACTTCCTGGATTCTTTGCGTATTGCCTCTCCAATACCGGGGAAATAGGGTAAGACCATTGCATCATTCGGATCATCCCTTTGTTCAGATGCTGTCAAATTACCTCGTGGGTTGTTCGGTCTTCGGTCAATGTAAGTGTCAGCCAACCTTTTTGGAAAATCATTCTGTTGGAGAGTCCTGCGAATGTGTTCTAATTCTTCGTTGAAATACTCTCTGCTACATAGGTTGACTGCCCGATCCACCATTCCTGTGATGATGCCTACTTTAACATTCAAAGGATGGTTGGACAAGAAATTCAAATATCTTCCTGAATGCGTAGGCTTCCTGTATACCTTAGTTGTCATTCGGTTTTCTTCTCTCATCACAAGAAGATCCAAGAAGGGAAGTTGTCCACCTGTTTCTTTCTCCATTGTGAACAAAATCTTGCCAAGGAAGAGACTGTTTAGGTGTTCTGGTAAGTCTCTGTCCTTCCCTTCCTCGACGATGGCAAAGACGTCATCCACGTATCTTTTAAAGGCCTTCAGGTGGAAGTTTTGAAAGCCTGTTGGGAATGCAACTTCTTCAAGATGTTCCATGAAGATTTCCGCGATGATCGGGGAAAGGGAACTGCCCATAGGAGCACCTCGCTTTTGAGAATAAAAGGATCCTTTCCAATGGAAATAGTTGCCGTCTTCCATACAGAACTTAACCAGCTTCGTTATGTGGTAAGGGTTAAGTTTGGTTCTTTCGTTCAAAGAGACATCATTGGACAAAAGTTCAGAGATTATTTGGTAAGTGAGATCCAATGGGATGCTTGTGAATAGATCTGTAATGTCGTAGCTCACTAAGATGTCACTATCTTGTAGCTCGATCTGTTTGATCTCCGTTGCAAATGACAATGAATTTTCCGTATGTGACCTTCTGTGTCCGGTCAAAGGTTTCAGTATTGTGGCCAGATAGCTACAAAGATAACTGGTAACACATTGTCCGCTGGCAATCACTGGTCTCAGTGGAACGTCTTCTTTGTGTATTTTCGGTAGGCAGAAGAGCTCAGGGCTGGCGAAATTGGTTGTGTATCTTAACCATTTTGTGATGTTGATCATTTTCTCTTCATTGGTTTCTTCGTACAAGTCTGCCAGTTTTCCAATTAAGGTTTTCCGTACGGTTTCCGTAGGATCCTTTGTTATGGCACTGTACGTTCCAGTGTTCAGCAATTCTGTGACTTTAACATTGTAAGCCTGTCTATCCATTAAGACAACCACATTGCCTTTGTCAGCCTTCGTGGTGATTATTGATTGTTCCCTTTTCAGTTGTTTAAGAACTCGGAATTCCGTAGGGGACAGGTTCATCGTAGGATGATACGTTCTCGAAACCAAACAGTTGGTAATTGAGCATCTTAGTTCGTTAGCCCTTGAGTGTTCCACATTTCTGAGTCCTTGCTCAACTCTGCCTATCAAGTCCACGTAGTCAATCGTCTTTGGTGTAGGAACAAAATTCAATCCCTTCGCCAAGACCTGTTTTTAAGATTCAATTTAAGATCTCTCCAGAGAACAAACCCGGGGCAATCTACAGTGTCAATTGCAGCTGTGGTGCAAGCTACATTGGTGAAACAGGGCACACGGTAGCGCACCGGTTTCAACAGCACATCGCGGCACTCAAACGTTACAGGAATGCCGAAAAGCGACAAAGAGGAGAAGTTCCAAAAAGGAGAGGTCGCCCGCAAACAAGAGATCCAGCAAAGATCATGGAAGAATCAATTAATGCCTCAGCGGTGGTTCAACATGTGGTATCATGTTGCAACCCGCTGGATCAACTTACCGCAACAAGACTGCATTACGAACCTAATTTCAGTCTTCGAAAAATCAAAGAGGCAATGTACATCCGCCACAATAACTGCATCAACAGGGATGAAGGAGTAGGAGTCAGTGACATTTGGTCGACTGTGGTTAATGCGACACAATGTTGCAAAGACCACTCAGTTGACCAAAGCCCATCTACTTCTCGTCGAAACAATCCTCCTGATGATGTCAGTTAATTCCCCACGTGAGCACTACTAACGAACTCAGGTCAACGTTAGTACTTGACCATCCATAAGTAGGTTACAAAGGTTATTGTTTAGCGCTGAGGACGGAACAAGGTTGGTTCCGAAAGCTACGCTTGTTTCCTTTTTGGAATAAACGATTTCGTCTAACGGGTTATTGCCGTATTTGGTTTACAACA